>RXID01012490.1:497203-532261 GCA_005019695.1 Trichopus zeylanicus subsp. travancoricus
CTACTGCTACTGCTACTGATAGTACTACTATTACTTCAACTACGATTACGACTACTACTACTACTACAACTACTGCTACTACAGCTGCTACGGCTACTACTACCAATACTGCTACTAATATTACTAATACTACTATTACTTCTACAACTACTACAACAACTACTACTAAAACTATTACTACCGCAACAACAACAAATACTAGTCCTACTGCAAGAACACAACCACTGCTACTACTTCTACTACTTCTACAACTATAACTACTACTAATATTACTTCTCCTTCTACTACTCTGCTACTTCTACGACTATAGCTACCACTACCACTACTCCTACAACTACTACTACCACTACTACAACTGCTACTAATAATGTGACTACAACTACTAATATTACTACTACTAGCGCTACACTTACTACTACAACTACTGCTTCTACTACTAGTCCTAGTACTACAGCTACAACTGCGACTACTATTATTACTACTACTATTACTGCTAGTACTACTACTGCTTCTCCTACTACTACAACTACTACAACGGCTACTACTGCTACTGCCACTTCTCCTTTGACTACAACTACTACTTCTACTACTCGTACTGTGACTAGTACTGCTACTACTGCTACAAATACTACTCCTACTACAACTGCAACTACTACGATTAATATTACTAATTCTATTGCTACAACTACTGCCACCACTGCTGCTACTATGACTACTATAATAGCTACTGTTACTTGTAATACTTTTCCTTCTACTACCACCACTACTACTATTACTACTACTTTTACAACTACAGCTAGTACTACTACTACTACTTCTCGTACCACTTCTTCGGGTAGAATTACTACTACATCTACTACTACTACTACAATCACTACTACAACAACAACTACTACTACTACTGTTACTACTACTACAGCTACTGCTGCTACTACTGCTGCTACTACTGTTGTTGCTTCAGCTACTACTACAACTACTACTATAGCAACTACTACTTCTACACTACTACAGCTGCTACGACTACTACTACTGCTGCTGCTGCCACTACAACACCTACTACTACTACTGCTACATCTAATGCTACTCCTACTCCTACTACTGCTACAACTTCTACTATCGCTATTACTCATACTATGAATACTACTATAACTACTTCTGCTAACACTACTACTACTACTCATGTTGTAGCTACTATTACTAATCATACTTCTATTACCACAGCTACTAATGCTGCTGCTACTACTACGTCTACTACTTCAACAACAACTTCTACTAAAACTACTTCTTCTATAGCTGCTTCTTCTGCTGCAATTACTACTTCTTTTGCTACTACTGCTCCTGCTACAACAACTACTAATACTATTGCTACTTCAACAATAACTACTGCTACTACAACAGCTACTACTTCTACTACTCCTACTACTACTTTGGCTACTACTACTCTTGCTACCACAACTGCTATTATTGTAACTACTACTACTGCTACACTTACTACTACAACTATTACTACTACTGCTCCTACTACTATAGCTACAACTGTGACTACTACTACTGCTGCTACTACTACTACTACTACTACTACTTCGACTACTACTATAGCTCCTACTACAATGACTACGGCTATTAAAACAACAACAACAACTACTACTAGTACAACTACTATGGCTCGTAGTACTACTACATCTCCTGTTGTCACTGCTACTACTCCTACTACTACTGCAACTACTAATACTACTACCACAACTGCTATTGCTGCTGCAGTTGCTAATACTACTACTACTTCTGCTACTGCTACTATAACGACAACTACTACTACTGCCACTACAACAACAACAACTACGACTCCTATTACTAAAGGTAGCACTACTCCTACTACATCTACTAATGCTACAACTGCTACTACTCCAACTACTATTACTACTGCTGCTGCTGCTGCTAAAACTACTATGACTACCACTAGTACTACTAACACTACTACTACTATTACTACTACTATTGGTACTACTCCTGCTACTATTACTACTACTACTTCAACTACTACAACTACTAGTAGTGATAATACAACTACTACTATTAATGATACTACGACTGCTACTACTGCGACTACTACTACTCCTACTACTATAGCTGCTTCTACTACTCCAAGTAAGACTACTACAACTTCAACAACAACTACTATTGCTATTACGAATGGTAAAATAACTCCAACTCCTTCTACTACTACTACTACAACATCTGCTAGTACTATTATTATTACTACTATTGGTACTAAGGTACAACTGCTACCACTACTATAACTTCTACCACTACTGCTACTACTACTACTACTACTACTATTGCTACTATTTCTGCTACTGATGCTGCTGCTACTATTGCTAATGCTGCTACTACTACCACATTTCCTACTACTACTACCTGTACTAGAACTACAACAACTACTACAGCTCCTACTACTACTACTACTACTTCAACTGTTACTTCTGTTGTTGCTATGATCGCTACAACTACTACTACTGCTACTACCACCACTACCGCTACTGGTACTACTACAACTATCGCTACTACTTCTACTGCTACTGCTGCTGCTACTACCACTACTACTATGACTATTGCTATTATTATTATTGCTACTACTAATGCTGCTGCAACTACTACTACTACTGCAGCTAAAACTGTTACTACTACTACTACAACAACAACAACAACAACAACAACTACTACTATTACTAGTACTACTTCTGCTACTACTAGTACCATTGTTACTACTGTTGCTACTACTACTACTATTGCTACAAGCCCACTACTACTGCTACTACTACAACTACCACAACTAAAACTAGTACCAATACTACTACTTCTACTACTACTACTACTACTACTACTACAACTACTATTACTACTACTACTACTACTACTACTACAACTACTACTCCTACTTCTTCTGTGACTACTCTGACTACTACTAGCACTATTACTAATACTACTACTAATATTGCTTCTACTACTACTAGTACTATTACTAATACTACTACTAATATTGATTCTACTACTGCTACTACTATTATTCCTACTACTACTACTACTACCACTCCTACTACTACTACTATGGCTTCTACTATTAGTTCAACTGCTGCTACTGCTACTCCTTCCACTACTACTCCTCCTGCACCTATTCAAATTGCCACTACTACTACTACCACCACCACCACCACCACTACTACTGATACTACTACTACCACTACTATTACTACTACTACTACTACTACTACTACTACTACTACTACTACTACTACTACTACTACTACTTCTACCTCTCTTATAACAACAATAACAACTACAACTACAACTACTACAACAACAACTACTACTACTATTACTACTACCCCTCCAACAACAACAATAACAACTACAACTACAACTTCTCCAACAACTACTACTACAACTACTACTATTACTAATAATGCAAATGTTGCTACTACTACTACTACTACTATGGCTACGACTACTACTGCCATTACAACTACTTCTCCTACTACCATTACTATTGCTACTACTACTCCGACTGCAACTACTACTACTCTAACTATTACTGCTGCTACTACTACTGCTACTGCTACAACTTCTACGGCTACTACTTCAATGACTACTATTACTTCTACAACTATTACTACTACTGCAAATACAGCTACCACTACTTCAACTGCTACTACTGCTACTATTCCTACTACTGTCACAGCTACTACTACAACTCCTACTCGTACTATAGTAACAACTACTACTACTACTTCTGTTACTACTGCTACTACTAATGCTACTGCTACAACTACTACTGTTACTACTACTATTACTACTACTACTACTACTTCAACTACTACTTTTACTACTACTACTACTACTACTACTACTAATACTACTACTGCTACTACAGCTACTATAGCTACTACTACATCTAGTACTACTACCACTACTACTACTATGGCTACTACTATAACTACTGCTACTGCCAATAATACTACTGCTACTTCAGCTACTATTGCTACTATTACTGCTCCAGCCACTATGGCTACTACTGCTACTACTACTGCTCGAGCTACTACTGCAACCAATGCAACTGTTGCAACTGCTACTAATACAACTACAACTACTACTGCCACCACTGCTACTGTTGTGACTATGGTTGCTAATACTACTACTCCAACTGCTACTGCAACTAATACTACTACTACTAATAGTACTATTACTACTTCAACTACTACTATGACTATTGCTCCTACAACCACTACTACTACTACTACGATTACAACAACTACAGCTACTACTACTAGTACGACTACTGCAACTACTACTACTATTGCTACTACTACCACTACTGCTACTAATATTGCTAATATTCCTATTACTTATACAACTACAACAACTACAGTTACTAAAACTATTACTATTGCAACAACAACTACTACTTGTCCTAGTACAACAACTACAGCTACTACTCCTGCTTCTACTACTTCTACGATTACAACTACTTCAATTATTACTTCTCTTTCCACTACTATTGCTCCTACTACTAGTACAACTACCATTACCACTACTGTTACTACTACAATTACTAATACAACTGCTACTACTAAAGCAACTACAACTACTACTATTACTACTACTAGTACTACTCTTACTACAGTAACTACTGCTACGACTGTTACTACTACTACTACTACTACTACTACAGTTACTACTGTGACTACTACTACAACTACTGCTACTGCTACTACTCCTAGTACTACAGCTACAACTGCGACAACTACTACTACCATTACTACTGCTGCTACTTCTCCTACTATTATGACTACTACTACAGCTACTTCTCCTACTACTACAACTACTACGTCAACTACAGGTACTACCACTCCTATTATGACTAGTACTGCTACTACTGCTACTACTACTACTCCTACTATAACTGCTACTACTGCGACTAATACTACTAATTCTACTGCTACAACTACTGCCACCACTACTACCACTCTGACTACTACTATAGCTAGTGCTACTACCAATACTTCTCGTTCTACCACTACTACTGCTACTATTACTACTACTTTTGCAACTACAACTACTACTACTACTACTTCTCATACTAGTTCTTCGGGTATAATTACTACTGCACCTACTCTACTACTGCAATTAATGCTACAACAACTACAACTACTACTGTTACTACTACTACTATTGTTGCTGCTACTATTGCTCCAACTGTTTTTGCGGCTACTATTGCTGCTACTGCAACTACTGCTACTACTACTACTGCTACTACTAACACTACTACTACTACTACTACTACTACTTCTACTACTAAAACTTCTACTACATCAGCTACTACTGCTGCTTCTACTACCAGTACTACTGCTGCTACTAACACTTCTACTACTCTAAATACAACATCAACTACTACTACTGCTATTGCTGCTGCTGCTCCTGCTACTACTACAACTACTACTTCTACACTACCACAGCTGCTACGACTACTACTACTACTGCTGCTGCTACCACTGCAACATCTACTACTACTACTGCTATGTCTAATGGTACTACTACTCCAACCAGTGCGACAACTTCTACTACTTCTTTTACTCCTACTACAATAAATACTATAACTAGTACTACAACTGCTGCAGCTACTATTACTACTCATACTTCTATAACCATGGCTACTACTCTGCTACTACTGCCACTACTACTGCTACTTCTACTTCTACTACTTCTACCAAAACTTCTACTAAAACTACTGCTACTACAGCTGTTGCTGCTGCTGCTGCTACAACTAACACTACTGCTACTGCTGCTACTGCTACTTCAGCTAGTCCTACTACTACTACGGCTATTACTAATGCTACTATGGCAACTACTACTCTTGCTACCACAACTACTATTATTGCAATTACTAATATAACTACTCTTACCACTACTACTACTGCTACTCTTACCACTACTACTATTACTGCTACAACTATTACAGCTACTACAACAACAACTACTACAGCTACTTCTGCTACAACTACTAAAAATTTAACACCAACTACTGCTGCTACTACTACCACCACCACCACTACTACTACTACTACCACCACTATTACTATAATTACTACTACCACTACAACTATAACTACAACCACTCCTACTCCTACTCCTATTCTTACAACTGTTGCTACTCCTACTAGTACGACTACCACTACTGCTACTACTACTGCTACTACTACTACTATTGTTGTAGGTGATACCACTACTACTATTACTAATGCTACTACTACTGCTACTATTACTGCTATAGCAACTATAGCTACTATTGTTACTACTGCGGCTACAACTACTACTGCTACTTCTGCTACTACAACTGCTACAACTGCAACTACTACTACTAATACTACCACTATTCCAACTTCACCTACTCCTACTACTACTCCTACTCCAACTCCTACTATGACTACTACAACTACTACTACTAGTACTACTTCTACTGCTACTATTGTTACTACTCCAGCAACTATTACTACTTCTGCTACTACTACTTCAACTACAACTACTACTATGACAAATACTACTACTACTACTTCTGCTATTACTACAACAACGACGATGACGATGACAACAACAACAACAACAACAGCTACTATCACTACTACTACTACTACTAGTAGTAGTATTACTACTACAACAACTATTACTACAACAACAACAACAACAGCTACTATCACTACTACTACTACTTCTACTGCTAGTATTACTACTACAACAACTATTACTACTACAACTACTGCTGCTGCTGTTGCTACTACAATAACTACTACGACTATTTTGCTACTACTACAGTTGCTACTACTGCTACTTCTACAAGTGCTACTACAATAACTACTATTAATACTACTTCTACAACCATTGCTACTACTCCGACTACTTCTACTACTACTACTACTACTGCTACTACTACTAGTGCTACTACTACTAGTACAACTTTAACTACTACTTCTTGTACTACTGCTAGTACTAATGCTACTACTACTACTACTACTCCTACTACTACTACTACTACTACAACTACTACTACTACAACAATTATTCCTACTCCTACACTTCTACTACTCCTACTACTACTCCTACTACAACTCCTACTACCTACTACTACTCCAGCTACTACTCCTACTACTGCTGCTGCTACAACTACTATTACAACTATTACAATAACTACTACTCTTCTATCTACTGCTGCTGCTACTACTACTATTACTTCTACAACTACGACTACTGCTACTACTACTACTCCAACTGCTACTACTCCCATTACTACTACTGCTACCACTACTACTCCTCCTATTACTACTACGACCACTCCTACTACTCTAACTACTCCTACTTCAACTACTACTCCTACTTCTACTGCTACTCCTACAACTACTACGACTACTACTACTACTACAACTACTACACCTACTACTACAGTTACTACTACTGCTGCTACTGCCACTACTACTACTACAACTATTACTATGACAATAACTACTACTACTACTACTGCGACTGATAATGCTACTAGTGCTACTACTCCTATTACTACCTCTACTACCACGACTACTACTACTAATACCACTACTATTACTACCACTACTCTAACCACTAAAACTCCTACTACTACTCCTACTACAACTCATACTAATATAACTACTACTCCTACTACTACAACTACACCTACTCCAACTCTGACTGCTAGTACTACTCCTACAATAACAACAACAGCAACTACTGCTACTACTACTACTGCTACTACTACTACAACTCCTACTACTACTACTACTACCACAACTGCTCCTACTACAACTCCTACTGCTAGTAATACTCGTATTGCTACTACTTCTACTACTACTACTATGACTACTACTACTACGACTACTACTACAACTATAACTACAAATCCTACAGCTATTGCAATTCCTAGTATAATTGCTACTACTAATACTACAACTACTAAACATACTACTACCGCCACAACGAGTACTGCTGCCACAACTACTATTATTACAACTACTACTACAACAACTTCTACTCCAACTACGATTGCTGCTACCACTACTCCAACAACTACAACTCCTACTACTACTCATACTAGAACTTCGAATAATGCTTCTACTACTGCTACTACTACTACTACTGTTACTACTACTAATGCAATTGCCTCTACTACTACAACTGCTACTGCTACTACTTCCACTGCTACTACTACTACTACTACTCCCACACCTACAACTGCTACTACCACTACTGAAGCGAGTGCTACTACAACTACTACAACTCCTACTATAACGCCAACTCCAACTTTGACTCCTACTACTACTCCTACTAATACAACTACTACTACTGCTGCAACTACTACTATTACTATTATTTCTACTACTGGTGCTGCTACTACTACCTCTACAACTTTTACTTCTACTACTTCTACTATAACTACAACAACAACTACTACTTCTACTATTAATACAGCTACTATAACTACTAGTACTATAACTACTACCACCACTACTACTACTGCTACTGCTACTACTCCTACTACTACTACTACTGCTGCTGCTGCTACCACAATTACTACTACTAATACATCTACTACTACTAGAACTATAGTTACACTGACTACTACTACTGCTGCTACTATTACTACTACTACCATACTACTACTGCTACTTTTACCGCTACTACTACAACTCCTACTACATTTGCAGTAACCACTGCTACTACAACTGCTTTTCCTACTACTGCTGCTACTAATACAACTACTAATAACGCTACTACTACAACAACCACTACAACAACTACTACTACTTATACTACTACTTCTGCTACTGCTACTACTACAACTACTACTTCTTCTACTACTACTACTACTTCTACTACTCCTACTACAACTTCTGCTGCTGCTACTCCTACTACTACCACTACTTCTACTACTAGTACTACTACTAACACTGCTACTTTTGCTGCTACTACTACTACTGTTGTTATTACTATACTACTTCTACTACTACGACTTCTGTAGCTACTATGACTACTACTACTACTACTACTTCTGTTGCTACTGCTATTACTACTGCGACAACTGCAAATGCTACTGCTACTAATACTACTCGTCCTACTACTATTGCTACTACTTCTACTGCTTCTACTACTAGTACTGCTATAATTGCAAGTACCACTACGACTACTACTACTACTACTACTACCACCACCACAACTACTGCTACAACAACTGCTTCTACTACTACTACTACTACTACTACTATGATTGCTACTTTTCACACCACTCTTACTATTCCAACCACTTCTGTTATTACGACTACTACTACTCTTATTAATACTACTAGTGCTTCTACTACTAATATTACTACTAACTCCACTACTACTACTTCCACTACTTCTACTACACTTACTTCCACTACTTCTACTACTATTTCTGCTACTACATCTGCTGTTGTTACTACTGCTACTTTTGTTAGTACTAATACTATAGCTATCACTGCTAAGATAGCTGCTATTAATACTACTACTACAACTGCAAGTATTACCGCTGCTGCTCCAACTACTACTATGACCACTGCTGCTGCTACTGCTACTACTACTTCTAGTACTACTACTACTACTACTTCTGATGCTACAACTACAACTACTGCTTCTCCGACTACTACTTCAGCTACTACTGGTGGTACTACTACTTCTACTACTACTACTACCACGACTATGGCAACTACTGCTGTTGCTACTGCTGTTACTACTACTAATACTACTACTACTACTGCAGCTGTTGTTGCAGCAGCAGCTACTACTACTACTACTATAGCTACAACTGCTGCTACTACTATTACTACTAATATTGCTGCTGCTGCTGCTACTACGACTATTGCTGCTACCACTACCACAATACTAAACTTGCTACTATTGCTACTACTACTGCTATTATTGTAACAAATATTGCTTCTACTACTACTACTACTATTATGTCTAGTACTACTATTGCTACTAATACAGTTTCTACTACTGCTACTGCTGCAGCAGCTACAACTGCTGCTACTACCACCACCCACCACCACTACTACTACTACTATTGCTATCGCTACTACTACTACTACACCTTCTTCTTCTCCTACTACTATACCTATTTCTTCTCCTACTGCTACAACTGCTACGACAACTACTTCTCCTATAACTACTACTACTAATTCCCTGCTACAACAACTACTACAACAACTACTAATACTACTACTACTAGTGCTGCTACTACTACTACCACTACTAGTACAACAACTAATGCTACTACTGCTACTGATGCTATTTCAGCTACTATTCCTATTACTGCTGCTACTACTACTGCAAATAATACTACTACCACTACCACTACTACTACTATTACTATTGCTACTACTACTACTACTACTCCAACTCCAACTCCTACTCAAACTACTACTACAACTGCCACTACCAATAATCCAACTAGTACTACTCCTACTGCTCCTAATCCATCCCCAACCACTACTACTACGACTACAGTTGCTGCTACTACTAATACTACTACTAATACCGCTACTACTATTGCTACTACCATAACTTCTCCTAATACTATTACTACTACTACTACTGCTGCTGCTACTACTACAACTTCTACCAGTATTACTACAACCACTACTACAACAACTACTATTACAAGAGCTATGACTGCTACTACTACAACTACTACAACTACTATGGCTGCTACTGCTATAGCTACTACCACTACTTTGATAGCTATTACAACTTCTAGTACCAGTAGTTCTACTTCTACAACTACTACTGCTACTAGTACTGCTATTCCAACAACAAATACCACTATTGCTACTAGTACTACTACTATAACAACAAATACTACTTCTACTACTACTTCTTCTATAACAATAATAACTACTACTACTACTACTACTACTTCTACTACTACTACTTCTACTACTACTACTACTACCGCTACTACTACATCAGCTACAACTATTGCTACTCCTACTACTACTATTACTACTACGATGACTACAACTTCTGCTATTGGTACTACTACTACTTCTTCTTCTAGTATCACTTTTACTACTACTACTACTACTGCTAATACTTTTCCTGCTACATCTACTATAACTACTACTACGTCTATTACAACAACAACTACTACTATTGCTACAACTACTGCTGCTACTACTATTACTACAACTACTACTAGTACCACCACTTCTACAATAACTACTGCTACTCGTATTATTATTACTGCTACTGCTGCTACTACAACTACTATTACTACTACCACTACTGCTATAACTACTACCACCATTGCTACAATTGTTCTTGCAACAACTACTGCTACTAATACTACTACTACAACTATTGCTACGACTACTGCTGTTACAACAACTACTATTGCAACAACAACAACTACTACTATTACTGCTAACACAACTACTGCTGCTGTTACCACTGCTGCAATAGCTACTATTGCTGCTGCTACTGCAACTGCTACTACTACTACTACTACTACTACTACTACTACTACAACAACAACAACAACAATAATAACAACAACTACAACTACGCCAACATTAACAACAAGTACAACCGCTACTACTGCTACTTTTGCTACTAGTAGTACACCTACTACTGCAACTACTACTACTACAACTGCTGCTGCTATTACTACAACTGTTGCCACTACCACAACAACTACTACGGCTACTATTGCTACAAATGCTACTATTATTGCTACAACTATTACTCTTACTACTACTAATACTACTATGGCTATGACTATTTCTACAACTACAACTACTATAATGACTACTTCTACTACAACTACTGCTACTAATACAACTACTACTACTTTTGCTACTACTACTACTTCTGCTAATGGAACTACTACTTTAGGTGCTACAACAGCTATTACTTCTACTTTTGCTACTACTACTACTACTACTACTTTTGCTACTGCTGCTGCTACTGCTGCTATTACTACTACTTTTGCTATTACTACTACTACTACTTTTGTCGCTACAACGACTACAACAACAACTACTACTACTCCTACTACTACAACTTTTGCTGCTACTACTGCCGCTGCTGCAACTTCTGCTACTGCTGCTGTTGCTAGTGCTACACTACAACTCGTGCTACTACTTCTGCTTCTACTTCTACAGCTACCACTACTAGTACTACTACTATTATAACTACCACTGTGACTATTACTACTACTACTACAACAATAATAACTACTACTACAACGACTACTACTGAAGCAACTACTATTGCCATGACTACTACTTTTCCTACTACTATTATAGCTGTGACTATTTTTGTTACTACAACTACTGCTACCCCTACCAATAATACTACTGCAACAACTAGTATTACAAGTAATACCACTACTACTATAACAACAACTACTACTACTATTAATTCTACTACGACTATAGCTACTTTTGCTACCACATCTACGACTGCTACTATTACTACTTCTACTACTACTGCTAGTATAGCTACAGCTTCTACGACTGCTACTATTATTATTATTACTACTACTATTACTATTACTGTTGTTGTTGTTACTACTACTACAAGTAATACCGATGCTACTCTAATGACTGCTACTACCACTACTTCTACTACTGCTACAACTACTACTAGTACAACTATTGCTACTGCTCCTCCTCCTCCTACTACTACTATTTCTGCTACTATAGCTACTACTATTACTTCTCCAACTACAAGTTCTTTTGCTACTAGTACTACCACTGCTGCTACTACTGCTACTACTATTACTATCATGACTATAGCAACTACTATGAATGCTACTACTATTACCACTCCTACTACTACAACAACAATAATAACAACAACAACACCTACTATAACTACTACTACTGCTGCTGCTATTATTACTAGCAATACTGCTACGACCACTACTACTACAGCTGCTGCTGTTGTTGCTTCTACTACTGCTACTACTGGTGCCATACTACTCCTATTGCTGCTGCTGCTACTACTACTACTACTATAGCTACTAATACCATTTCTACTACTATGACTATTACTACTACTACTACCACTACTTCTCCTACTACTTTTACTACTAGTACTACTGCTGCTGCTGATGCTACTACTACAGCTGCTACTACTAATACTACTATTACTATTACTACTACTATTGCGACTAATATTGCTTCTAAAACTCAGCTAATACTATAGCTGTTGCTGCTACTACAACTATAAATACCATTACTGCTAATACAATTGCTGCTGCTATTGCTGTAGCTGCTCCTATTACTGCTACTGCTGCTACTATGACCATAGCTACTTCTTCTCCTACTACTATATATACTTCTTCTCCTACTACTATAATATCTACTACTACTGCTACAGCAAGTACAACTACTACTTCTCCTACTATAACTACTACTACTTCCCTTGCTACTACTCCACTACTACTACTACTACTACCACCACCACCACTACTACTACAACTACTGCTACTACTACAACTGGTGCTATTTCTACTACTACTCCTATTACTACTGCCACTACTACTACTACTACTACTACTACTACTACTACTACTACTACTACTACTACTACTACTACTACTACTACTACCAGTACTACAACTACTACCACTACTACTACTATTACTACTACTACTAGTATGATAACTATTACTACTATTACTAGTACTTATTCTACTACAACTCCTGCTACTACTACTACTAGTACTACTACTACAACTGCTACCATTACTCCTACTACTACTACCTCTACTACTACTTCTACTAGCACTTTAACTAGTACTACTCCTGCTACTACTAGTACTACTACTACTACTACAACAACTACTGCTGCTAGTACTATTCCACTACTACTACTCCTACGACTGTGACTACTATTCCTACTACATGTTTGACTAATACTACTACTACAATAACAACAACAACAACTACTACTACTACTACTTTTGCTGTTGCTGCTACTATTTCTGTTGCAAATACTTCTACCACTACTACTCCTATTCCTGCTACTAATACTACCACTATAATAATGACTACTACTAATACAGCTACTGTTACTACTCATGCTACTACTACTATTGCAACTACTACTACTTCTACTACTACGATGCCTACTACTACTACTACTACTATGACCACCACTACTACTACTTCTGTTGCAACTACTACTACTACTACTAGAACAACTTCTACTTATACTACTGCCACTACCACCTCAACTACTACAACTACTGCTTCTGTAACTACACTACTACTACTACTACAACTACTACTGTAGTAGTACTAGTAGTTGTAGTAGTAACAGTAGTAGTAGTAGTGTAGTATTAATAGTAGCAGCAGTAGCAGTGTAGTCGTAGTAGTTGTAGTAATAGTAATAGTAGTAGTAGTAGTAGTAGTAGTAGCAGCAACAACAACAGTAGTAATTATAGTAGTAGAAGAAGAAGAAGAAGAAGAAGAAGAAGAAGAAGTAATAGTAGTAGTAGTAGTCATAGTAGTAATAGTAGTTCTAGTAGTAGCCGTAGAAGTACTAGTAGTACTAGTAGTAGTAGAGACAATAGTGGTAGTAGCAGTAATAGTGGTAGTAGTAGCAGTAGTAGTAATATTAGTAGTAGTTGCAGTAGCAGCAGCAGCAGTAGCAGCAGCAGTAGTAGTAGTAGTAGTAGTAGTAGTAGTAGTAGTAGTTATTTTAGAAGTAGTAGTCATAGTTGTAGCAGTAGTTGTAGTAGCAGCTACAGTAGTCGTCGTAGAAGTAGCTGCCGCAGTGTAGTAATAGTAGTATTAATAGTGTAATCGTCGTAGTGGTAGACGTTAGATCGTAGTCATCGTAGAAGTAGTAGTAGTTCACTGTAGTTGTAGTAGTAGTAATAGTTAGTAGTGTGGTGGTGGTGGTGGTCGTTAGTGTAGTAGTAGTCGTAGTAGTAGAAGTAGTAGTAGTGTAGTAGTAGTAGTATTAGTATTCGTAGTAGTAGTAGTAAGTCGTAGTAGTAGTAGTAGTAGTAGTAGTAGTAGTAGTAGTAGTAGTAGTAGTTGGAGCAGGAGTTGGAGTAGGGGTATTACTAGGAGTTGTAGTATTTGAAGCAGTTGTAGTAGTGGTAGTAGCAGTACCAGTAGTAGTAGTTACAACAGCAGTAGTAGTATTAGACTAGTAGTTGTAGTAGTGGTAGCAATAGTAGTTGTTCTAATAGCACCAGAAGTAGTAGTAGTAGTAGAAGCAACATAAGTAGTAGAAGTAGCAGTAGTAGTTCGAGTGGCAGCCGTAATAGTAGCAGTAGTTGCAGCAATAATAGTAGTAGTAGTTCTAGTAGTAGTAGTAGCAGTAGCTATAGTAGTTGAACTAGGAGTAGTAATAGTAATAGTAGTAGTAGTAGTATTAGTAGTAGAACTAGTGGTGGCTATAATAGTAGTAGTACTTGCAACAATGATAGTAGTAATAGCAGTAGCAGCAGCAGCAGCAGTAGTAGTAATAGTAGTTTTAGTAGCAACAGCAGTAGTAGAAGTAGAAGTAGTAGTAGTAGTAGCAATAGTAGCCATACTAGTAGTAGTAGTTGTAGTAGTAGTAGTAGGAGTTGTAGTTGTGGTAGTTTTAGCAGTAGTAGTAGTATGGGGAGTAGTAGTAGTAGTAGGAGCGGGAGTGGTAGTAGTAGTAGCAGTAGGAGTAGGAGTAGTAGTAGTAGTAGTAGTTGTTATTGTTGTTGTAGTTATGGTAGTAGTATAGTAGCAGTAGAAGTAGTTGTTGTAGTGGAGGTATTAGTAGTAGCAGTTATCATAGTAGTAGTAGTTGCTGGCGTAGCAATAGTAGAAATAGTAATAGTGATAGTAGTAGTTGTTGTTGTTGTAGTAGTGTAGTGGAAGTAACAGTTGTTGTAGTAGTCATAGTAGTAGTCATAGTGGTAGTCATAGTAGTAGTAGTAGCAGGAGTAGTAGTAGTGGAAGTAGTAGTAGCAGTAGTTGTGGTTATACTAGTAGAAGTAGTAGTAGCAGTTGTAGCTATAGTTGTAGTCATAGTATTAGTAGTAGTAGAAGTAGTAGTAGTAGTAGTAGTAGCAGCAACAGTGGTAGTGGTAGTAGTTGTAGTAGTAGTTTTTGTTGTTGTTGTAGTACGTGCAAAAGTTATAGTAGGAATAGTTGTAGGAGTTATAGTTGGAGTAGAACTAGTAGTAATAGTAGTATTAGTAGTGTCGGTTGTAGAAGTAGCAGTAATAGTGGTACATGTATTTGGAGGAGGAGTATTAATACTAGTAGTAGTTGTAGTAATAGTAGTTATAGTTGTAGTAGTCGTAGTAGTAGTTGTTGTAGTTGTAGTGTTAGTAGTAGTAGTAGGACTAGCCCTAGTAATAGTAGGAGGAGTAGGAGTAGCAGTAGTTGTAGGAGTAGTAGTGGTAGCAGTAAGAGTAGTAGTAGTATTAGTAGTAGTAGAAGTAGTAGTAGAAGTAGGTGGAGTAGTAGTAGTAGTTGTTGTTGTTGTAGCAATAGTAGCAGCAATAGTAGTAGTAGGAGTAGTAGTTGTTGTTGTTGTAGTATTAGTAGTAGTAGCTATAGTAGAAATAATTGTAGCAGTGAGAGTAGTAGTAGTAGTAGTAGTAGGAGGAGGAGGAGGAGGAGGAGGAGGAGGAGGAGCAGTAGTAGTAGGAGTAGTAGTAGTAACAATAGCAATATCTGAAGTAGTAGTAGGAGGAGGAGGAATCGTAGTAGTAGTCGGTATAGTAGTAGTAATAGTAGAAGTAACAGTAGTAGAGTAGCAGCAACAACAATACTAGCAAGAGAAGTACTAGCAGTTGGTGTAGCCGTAGTAATAATAGTCATAGTAGCAGTCGCAACACTAGTAGTAGGAGTAGCAGCAGCAGAAATAGTAACAATAGTAGAAAGAGAAGTTGTAGGAGTGGCTATTGTTGTAGGAGTAGCAATAGTAGCAGCAGTAGTAGTAGTAGTAGTTGTTGTAGTAGTAGTGGCAGTAGTTGTGGCAATAGTAATAGTAGTTGTAGCAATAGCAGTAGTAGTAGCAACAGCAGAATAGTAGGAGTAGCAGTAGTAGTTGTAGTAGTAGTAGTAGCAGGAGCGGTAGCAGTAGTATTATTAGTAAAAGCCGTAGTAGTAGTAGTGGTAGCAAAAGTAGTAGTTGTAGTAGCAGTAGCAACAGTAGAAGTAATAGTAGTTATAGTTGTAGTAGTAGTTGTTGTTATTGGTTGTAGTTGCAGTTGTAGCAGTATAGCTGCAATAGTAGGTCGAGTAGTAGTAGCAGTAGTCTTTATAGTAGTATGAATCACAGTAGTAATTGGAGGAGTAGTTGGAGTATCAGTAGCAGTAGGAGTAGTACTAGTAGTTGTAGTAGTAAGAGTAGCAGTAATAGAAGTTGTAGCAATAGCAGTAATATTAGTTCTAGTAGTAATAGTAGTAGACTTAGTAGTAGCAACTGTAGAAGTAGTAGTAGTTGTTGTAATAATAGACATAGCAATAGACAGACTAGTAGTAGTATTAGTTCTAGTAGTTGTAGAAGTAGTAGCAGTAGTTGTAGTAGTTGTAGTGGCAGTAGTTGTAGTAGTACTGGTAGTAGAAGCCACAGTAGTAGTAATTGTAGTAGTGGTAATAGTATTAGTAGTAGTTGTATAAACAGTAATAGTAGTAGTAGAAGTAGTAGCAGTAATACTAGTTGTAGCTATCATAGTAGCAATAGTGGTAGTAGCAGTAGTAGATATAGTAGTAGTACTAGTAGTAGCAGCAACAGCAATAGTAGTAGTCATTATAGTGGTAGCAGTAGCAATAATTTTAGTAGTAGTATCACAAATAGTAATAGTTGTAGTAGTAGCAGCAGCAGCAGCAATAGTAGTAGTAGCAGTACCAGTAGCAATAGTAGTAGCTGTAGTAGTAGTAATCATAGTAGCAATAGTAGTGTAGTATGGGTAGTTATAGTAGTAGTAGTAGTAGTAGTAGTAACAGTAGTAGTAGAAGAAGAACAAGAAGAAGTATTATTATTATTATTATTAGTAGTTGTTGTAGTAGTAGTAGCAGTAGTGGTAGTAATAGTAGTAATAGTAGTAGTAGTACTAGTAGTACTAGTATAACAGCAGTACTAGTAGGAGCAGTAGTAGTAGTAATAGTAGTAGTAATAGTAGAAGTAGTAGTAGTAGAAGTAGTAGTAGTAGTAGTAGTAGTAGTAGTAGTAGTAGTAGTAGTAGTAGTAGTAGTAGTAGTGGTAGTATGAGTACTAGTAGTAGTTGTTGTAGTGGGAATTGTAGTAGTAATAGCAGCAGTAGTTGTAGTACTACTAGTAGCATTAGAAATAGTTGTTGCTATTGTAATAGTAGTAGTGGTAGTCATAGTAGTAGTAGTACATGGAGAAGAAGTAATATTATTAGTAAAAGTAGTAATAGACGTAATAGTAGTAGTGGTAGTAGTTGTAGTAGTAGTAGAAGTAGTAGTAGTAGCAGTAGTAGTAGCACAATTAGAAGTTGAGGTACTAGTAGGAGTGGTACTAATCGTAGTAGTTGTTGTTGTACTTGCAGAAGCAGTAGTAGTAGTAGTAGTGGTAGTAGTTGTAGTAGTTGTAGAAGTAGTAGGTGTTGTAGTAGAAGCTGTAGGAGTAGTAGTGGTAGTAGTAACAGTAGTAGTACTAGACGTAGTAGCAATAGTAGTCGTAGTATGAGTTGAAGTAGTACTAGTATGAACAGTGGTAGTAGTAGTAGTAGCAGGAGTAATAGTAGAAGTAGTAGGAGAAGTTTTAGTAGTTGTAGTAGTAGCAGTTGTAGTAGTAGATATAGTAGTAGTAGAAATAACAACAGTAATAGGTGTAGTAGTAGTAGTAGTAGTAGTGCTAGTAGCTATAATAGTTGTTGTTATAGTAGTAGTAGTAGTAGTAGTAGTATGAGTAGCATTTGTAGTAGCAGTAGTAGTTGTTGTAGTGGTGGTAGTAGTAGCTATAGTGTAGTAATAGTAGTAGTAGTAGTAGTTGTTGTTTGAGTAGTAGTAGTCACAGTAGTAGTAGTAGTAATAGTAGTAGAAGTAGCATTAGGAGTAGCAGTAGTATTAGTAGTAGTAGTAGAAGTAATAGCAATAGTAGTAGTAGAGTGGTTGTAGTAGTAGTAACAGTAGGAGTAGTAGCTATAGCAGTAGGATTAGTAATAGTAGTAGAAGGAGGAGGAGGAGGAGGAGTAGTAGCAATAGCAGTAGTAGTGGTATAAGTTGTTGTTGTAGTAGCAGCAGCAGTAGTAGTAGTAGTAGTATGAGTACTAGTAGTTGTAGCCGTAGGAGAAGTACTAGTAGTAGTTGTTGTAGCAGTAGTAGTAGTAGTGTAGTAACAGTAGCAGTACTAGTAGTAGTGGAGCTTGTAGTAGAAGTAGTAGTTGCAGTAGAAGCAACAACAATAGTAGTAGTACTGGTAGTACTAGTAGTAGTAGTAGGAGTAGTAGGAGTTGTTGTGGTAGTAGTAGCAGCAGCAGTGGTAATAGTTGTGGTAGTAGGAGGAGGAGGAGTAGTAGTAGCCGTAATAGTTGTTGTAACAGTAGTAGCGACAACAGTAGTAGTGGTAGTAGTAGTGGGAGTGTAGTAGTGGTGGTGGTGGTGGTAGTAGTAGTAGTAGTTGTTGTTGTTGTAGTAGTAGTAGTTGTACTACTAATAGATGTGGTAGTAGGGGGAGTAGTAGTAGTAGTACTAGTAGTCGTAGAAGTAGTAGTACTAGTTGTCTATTAGTAGTAATAGTTGTTGTTGTTGTTGTTGTTGTAACACTAGTGATAGTAGTTGTAGTTGTAGCAGTAGTTGTAGTGTTGTCATAGTAGTAGTAGTAGTAGTAGAAGTAGTAGTAGTAGTATTAGTAATAATAATCGTTGTTGTTGTCATTGTCATTGTTGCAGTAGTAGTAGTAGGAGTGGTAGTAGTACTGGTAATTGTAGCAATAGTAGTAGTAGAAGTTGTTACTATAGTAGGAGTAGAAAGAGCAGTAGCAACAACCGCAGTAGTAGTAGCAGTAGTTGTTGTTGTATTAGTAGTAGTAGAAGCAGCAGCAGTAGCAGTAGTGGTAATAATAGCAGTAGGAGTAGCAAGAGTAGTAGTAGCAGTAGCAATACTACTACTAGTAGTAGTAATAGTTGCAGTAGGAGTAGTAGTTGTAATAGTAGTAGTAGCGGTAGTAGTAGTAGCGATAGTAGTGGTACTAGTGGTAGTCGTAGTAGGAGTAGTAGCAGTAATCGTAGTAGTAGTTATTGTTGTAATAGTAGCAGTAGGAGTAGTACTAGTAATAGGATTAGGAGTAGTAGTTGTAGACGTAATAGTAGAAACCATACTAGTAGTAATAGTAGCAATAGTAGAAGATGTGGTAGCATTAGTAGTAGTAGCGGTAGTAGAAGTAGTAGTAGCCGGAGTAGAAGTAGTAGTAGTAGTAGTAGTCATAGCAGCCATAGTAGAAGCAGTAGAAATAATAGTAGTAGTACTCGTAGTTGTAGCGGCAACAGTAGTAGTAGAAGTAATAGTAGTATGACTACTATTCACAATTGCAATAGTAATAATAGTTGTTGTTGTTGTTGTTATGGTAGTAGCAGTAGTAGTGGAGCAGTTGTAGTAGTAGTAGTAGCAGCAGTAGCAGTAGTGGTAGTAGTAGTAGCTGGAGTGGTAGTAGGAGTCGGAGCATTGGTAGAAGTAGTTGTAGCAGTAGTAGTAGCGGCAATAACAGCAGCAGTAGTAGTAATAGTAGTATGACTAATGGTTATAGTAGTAGTAATAGTTGTTGTTGTTGTCGTAGTAGTCATATTACTAGCAGCAGCAGCAGTAGTAGTAGTAATAGTAGCAGTTGTAGAAGTAGTAATAGTAGTTGCAGTAGTGGTAGAAGTAGTAGTAGCAGCAGCAGTAGTAGCTGTAGGAGTTGGAGTAGTAGTAGCATTAGTAGTAGTTGTAGTAGATTAGTAGTAGTAGGAGTAGTAGCAATGCTAGTAATAGTAGTAGCAGTAGTAGTGGTTATTGTAGTAGTCGTAATAGTAGTAGTAGTAGCCGTAGTAGCAGTTGCAGTAGCAGTAGTAATAGGAGCTGCAGAAGTAGTGGTGGTAGTTGGAGGAGAGTTAAGAGTAGCAGTAGTATGAATAGTAGTAGTAGTTAGAATAGTAGTGGTAGCAATTGTAGTAGTAGCAGCAATTGTAGTAGGAGTATTAGGATTGCTAGTAGTAGTAGTAGTAGTAGTAGAGGTGGGAGTAGCTCTATCAGTAGGAGGAGGAGTAGTAGCAATAGTAGTAGTAATAGTATTAGTAGTACTAGTACTACTATTATTGCTACTTCTACTACTACTATTACTACTACTACTTCTACTACTGCTTATACAACTACACCTACTGCTACTACTACTACTACTACTAATTCTATTCTTATTGCAATTGCTAATACTATTGATACTACCACAAATACTATTACTACTACTACAACTTCTACAATAACAACAACAACTGCTACTACTCCATCTCCTCCTACTATTATTGTTGTTACTGCTACGGCTGCTACAAATATTGCTACTGCTATTACTACAACTACTACTACTTTTACAACTACTACAATTGCTACTACTACAAACACAACTACTACTGCTACTAATGCTACTACCATTACTACTACTACTACTACTTATGATACTACTACTACTTCTGATGCTACTATTACTAGCTTCGGTATTAAACATATTGCTATTAGTATTACGGCTACTGCCACTACTACTTCTTCTCATACTACTAATACTTCTACTATTACTACTTCTCCTCCTCCTCATCCTCCTCCTCCTCCTCCTCCTACTACTACTACGAATAATAACAACACTATTGTTATTACTACTATTACTGCTGCTACTACTATTACAGCTACTTCTTTGGCTACTACAACCACTACTACTGTTGCTATTACTACAACTACTACTACGACTACTACTACTGCTGGTGCTACTGCTGCTACTACTACTATTACTCGTCCTACTACTCATACTACTACTGCTGCTCTAACTACTACTACTACTACAACTAATATTACTACTTCTACTGCTACTACTGCTACTAGTACAACTACTACTATTGCTACAACAACAACAACAACAACAACTACTACAACTACTACTGCTTCTACTACTAATTCTACTACTACGACTGCTGCTACTTCTGCTACTACTGCTATTGCCACTACTACTGCAACAACTATTGATACTACTACTAGTACTACTTCTGCTGCAGCTATAACTTCTACTACTACTTCTGCTATTACTTCTACATCTACTATTACCACTACTATTGCAACTGCTACTACTACTACTACTTCTGTTGCTATTGCTACAACTATTACTTCTACGACTGCTACTACTACTAGTACTCTTGCTAGTACTAATATTACTGCTAATGCTACTGCTACAGCTGTTGCTCGTGCTGCTACTACTAGTACTACATCTTCTACTACTGCTACTATTGTTGCTGTTGTAGCTGCTACTATAGCTTCTACTGCTACTACTACTACCCTACTACTAGTACTCTTGTCGTCACTGCTACTATTACTACTACTATTGCTGTAGCTGCTACTTCTAGCGCTACAGCTACTACTACTACTGCTACAACTACCACTACTTCAACTACCTATACTACTACGCCTACCAGTACTACCACTACTACTACTACTGTTGCTACTACTAATACTACTACTACTACAACTACTACTAGTACTAGTAGTACTATTGCTATTACAAAAACTACTACTTCCACTACTACTACTACAACTATCACAACAACTACTACTACTCCTACGGATACTATTACTACTAATACTACTAGTACTACTCCTCCTAATACAACTACTATTACTACAACAATTACTACTACTAATACAACTATTACTATCAATACAACTTCTACTACTACTCCTTCCAGTACTACCACTACTACTATGACTACTACTCCTAATTCTACTATTATTACTATTGAAACTACTACTACAACAACTCTACTACTACTACTTGTGCGAGTACTACCACTACTACTTCAACTACAACAATTACTACTACTACTACTATTCCTACTAGCACTACTATTGCTACTACTACTACTATTACTTCTGCTACTACTACTACTACAACAACAACTACTACTACTACTACAACTACTCCTCCTCCTAGCACTACTATAACTACTGCTACCACTACTACTACTATTGCTACTACGACTACCACTCCTAATACTGCTGCAATTACTACTACTACTACTATTACTACTACTGCTACTACTACTCTTGCTCCTGCTACTACTATGACTAGTGCAAGTACTACTAGCACTTCAAGTACTACTGGTACTACTACTACTACTACTTGTATTAATACTACTATTACTTAACCTAAAACTACTACTACTGCTACTACTTTTACTACTATGACGGCCGCTACTACTACTACGCCAACTACCTTCACTATTACTTCTACTACTACTGCTGCTGTTGTTACTACGCCTACTAATCCTTCTGCAACTACTTCTGCTACTACTACTATTCCCACTACTTCTAATATTATTGCTACTATTTTTACTATTACTACTACTACTACTACTATTTCAACTCCTACAACTTGTACAATTAATACTGCTAACTATTACTGCTACTACTATTACTGCTACAGCAACAATAACAATAACAACTACTGCTTCTAAAACTACTACTACTACTACTACTGCTACTGCTAGTACTACTGCTACTACTTCTATTACTACAACTGCTACTCCTACACCTTTCACTATTACCGCTACTACTACTGCTGCTCTAGCTCCTACTACTATTACTACTACTATTTATACTACTGCTGCTGCTCCAGCTTCTATTACTACAACTACTACTGTTGTTGCCGCTGCTTCCGCTACTGCCACTACAACTACTACAAATACAATTACTATGGCTACTACAGCTACTACTACTAGTACTCACACTACTTCACCTACTACTACTACTAATGTTACTAATACTACTACTGCTTCTACTACTATGACAACTACTACTACTTCTACCACTACTACCGCTGCTACTACTGCTCCTATGGCTACAACAACAACTGCTACTACTATTGTTGCTATTGTTGCTAAAACTATTGTTACTGCTTCCACTACTACGATTACTACTACTACAACTGGTGCTGCTACTAGTATTATACTGCTATCACAACTAGTTTTGCTGCTGCTACTGCTGTTGCCCCTGCTATTGTTGTTGTTCCTGCTACTACTACTTCTAGCACTACTTCCCCTCCTACAAATATTGTTTCTACTACTACTACTACACTTCTGATGCCACTGCATGTACTACTACCACTACTAGTACAACCGGTATTACTTTTGTAGCTACTACTACCACTTCTTCAAGTGCTACTTCTGCTACTGCTATTACACTACTACTACTACTACCACTACTATGACTACTATTGCTATCACTGTTGCGATTACTTTTGCTACTACTACTAGTGCTACTATAGCTACAACTACTACTACTAGTACTACTACTACTAACACTACTGCTACTATTAGTACCACTACTAGTACGACTACTACCACTACTACTACTATTATTACCACTACTACTACTACTACTACTACTACTAATACTACTACTCCTGCTCATACCACTATTATGACTACTACTATCATTGCTACTACCACTACTACTACTACTACGACTTCTAGGACTTCTGCTACTACTCCTGCTACTTCTACTACTACTACTACTACTACTACTGCTACTACTACTAATACTACTATAACTACTACTACTACTACTACTACAAGAACAACAACTGCAACAACTCCTACTATAGCTACTTCTACTACTACTACTACTACTACTACTACTACTACGATTGCTTCTCCTATTACTTCTACTAGTACTACGTCTACTATTACTACTATTGCTCCGACTACTACTAATACTGCTACTACTACTATGACGACTATTGCTGCTAATGCTACTACTTCTACTACTACTTCCACTACTACTACTGCTACTATTACAAGTACAACTATTACTATTGCAACGACTACTACTTTTGCCATTACTTCTGCTACTACTACTACAAGTACTGCTAAGAATGCTGTTGCCGCTACAACAACTACTACCACTACAATTGTTGCTGCTACTACTGCTACTACTCTGAATACTACACCTATAGCTACAACATCTCCTACACCTATTCCTACTACTACTCCTGCTCCTCCTCCAACTACAACTATTGCTATTACTGCTACTACTCCTTCTGCTAATATTACTGCGACTGCTGCTACTACAACTACTATTTAAACTAATATCATGTCTACCACTTCCACTTCTACTACTTCTGCAACTACGACTACTACTACTACTATTACGACTACTCTTGCTACTACTACAATTGATGCTGCTACTATGGCTACTACTACTGCTCCCACTACTACCACTACTACTTCTACAACAACAACAACTACTACTATTGTTATTGCAATTGCTACTATTATTATTTCTACTACTCATGTTGCTACTACTACTGCTTCTACTATTACTACTACTACTACTACTACAATAACTACTACTCCTACTGCTACTATTACTACTACTACCACTACTATGACTATCACTACTATAGCAGCTACTAATACTCCTTCTACTACTACTACAAGCACTACTACTACTACTACGACTACTCCAACTTTTAGTACTACTGCTACTACTTCTGCTACTACTTCTGCTAGTACTACTTCTACTGCTACACTACTTCAACTACTATTACTAATACTTCTCCTTCTTCTATTAGCATTGCTACTATTTTAGTTGCTCCTACTACTGCTACTCCTACTAATACTACTGCTACTACCACTATGACTGCTATTGAGAATAGTAGTACTACTACTATTGCTACTACGGCTACTGCTGCTACCACTATTGTACCACTACACTACTTCTGCTCCTACTACAGGTGCTACTATTACAACAACAACTACTATACTACTTCAACTGCTGCTACTGCTGCTACTACTACCACCACTACTATTAATACAAATACTATGACTATTACCACCTCCACTACTACTACTACTACTACTACTACTACTACTACTACTACTACTACTACTACGACTACTGCTACTACTGCTACTGCAACTGGAACTACTACTACTACTATAACTATTACTGTAGCTACAACTGCTACCACTACTACTACTACTACTACTTCTACTACTGCAACTACAACAACTACTACTGCTGCTTCTGTTGTTGCTACTACTACTACAACTAGTACTACTACTACCACCACAATTGTTGTTCCTGCTGCTACTACTATTACCATGACTACTAATACTACTTCTTCAACTACAACTACTGCAATTATTGTCGCAGCTACTGCTACTACTACTGCCACTACTACTTATTTTCCATCTACTACTACTATTGCTACAACTATTACTGCTGCTGCTACTACTACTACTACTAATACTATTACGAGCACTACTACACCTACTACTACTGCTGCGGCAGATGCTGCTGCTACTACTACTACTATTACGACTACTACTACTGCTGCTACTATTGCCACTACTGCTACAGCTGCTACTACCACTACTACTACTATTGTTGCTGCTATTGCTGCTGCTACTTTTTTGACAACAACAACAACGTCTACCACTACTACCACTATTATTGCTACTACTACTATTTCTACTATTGCTACTATTGTTGTTGTTGTTGTTGCTGCTGCTGCTACTGTCAATGTTGCGACTACAATGACTACTGCACCTACTACTTATCCAACTACTACTACTACTACTACTACTACTACAACTGTTACTGCTTTTACTACTACTGCTACAACAACTACTATTACTGCTGCTGCTGCTTCTATAACCATTACTACTACTCCTCATACTATTGTTGCTACTACAGCTATGACTCCTACTACTACCACTACTGATACTATTGTAATTACTATTACAACATCTAATACTACTACTACTGCTACAACTGCTACTGCTGTCACTACCTCAAATGCTACTACTACTACTCCTGCTGCTACTGCTACTATTACTATTATTGCTGCTACTACTACTATTCCAACTACTACCACTACTAATACAACTATTGCTACTACTGCAACTACTACTACAACTTCTAGTACTACTACAAATACTACTACTGCTGCTGCTACTACTCCAACTACCACTGCTACTGCTACTACTACTACTAATACTTCTACACTGCTACTACTGTTTCTACTACTACTTCTACAAGTGCTAGTTCTACTTTTACTGCTGCTACTACTACTACTACTGCTCCTACTACTAATATTAGTACTAAAATTGCTTCTACTTCTGCGACTACTTCTACTTCTCCAACCATTATTACTGCTGCTACTACTTTGGCTATGACTACTGCTGGTACTGCGACTACTACTAAAACTACAGCTACGGCTACTACTGCCACATTTGCTACTACTACTACTACTCCTCCTCCTACTACTACTACTGTTGCTCCTACTACTACAGCTATTACTACTACTACTACTATTACTACTACAACTACTACTACTACTACTACTATCACTTGTACAGCAGCTACTAATACTACTGCTTCTGCCACGGCCACAACTATTACTATTGCTACTGCTGTTGCTACTACTACTAGTACTACTACTGCTACAACTACAACAAGTACAACTACTACTTCTACTGCTGCTGCTACTACTACTACTTATACTTCTACTACTACTACTACTACTACTACTACTACTACTACTACTATTTTTACTACTAGTACTGCTACTACTTCAACTACTATAGCTACAACTACCACATCTACTACTGTGACTACTACTACTACATCTACTTTTATTATTACTACTACTACTACTCCTACTACTACTACTACTACTACTACTCCTATTGCTACTACTACTACTCCAACTACTACTACTACTACTACTAGTAGTACTACTACTACTACAACTACTACTAATACTACAAGCACTACAGCTACTACTACTACTACTACACCTCCTACTAGTGCTACTATTATTGGTACTACTACTACTACAGCTACTCCTCCTCCTCCTACTACTACTATACTACTATTACTACTACTATTACTCCTCCTACTACTATCCCTACTACTACATTTGCTACTACTCCTTCAACTACTATCCTTACTACTTGTAATACTACTGCTGCTGCTGTTGCTTCAACTACTACTTCTCCTCCGACTACTACTACTGCCACTACTACTATTAGTACTACTTATACGACTACTACTAGTGCTACTTCTACTACTACTACTGCAGCGGCTGCTCCTAATGCTGCCTTAACTCTTAGACCAACTACTACTACTTGTATTACTACTACTACTACTATTACTAAAGCTACTACTACTACTACTCCTACTGCTACAACTTGCAAGGATATAATTGCTACTACTACTACTACTACTACTATTACTACTACTTCTTCCACTACTGTGGCTAATACTTCTACTGCTACTAATATTGCTACTACTACTACTACTACTACTACTACTACTAATACTACTATTACTACTACTACTACCACTACTAGAGCTACAACAACAACAACTACTACTACAACTTCTACTCCTCCAACTAACAGGACTACTACTGCCACCACCACTACTACTACTACTACTCCAACTCCAACTCCAACTCCTACTCCTATTACCCCAACTCCAACTACTACTCCTGCTACTATAGCTACTACTATGGTCGCAAGTACTTCAACAACTACCACTACTATTCTTGCTATTAATACTATTATTAATACTATTACTATTACTACTACAACTACTATTACTGTCGCTACTACTACTACTCTTGCTTCGACTACTACTACAACAACAACTACTACTACTACTACCTCTGCTACTACTAGTGCTACTACTACTGCTACTACTACTTCTACTACTACTACTCTTGTTACTATAGCTACTAGTCCTACTACAACTTCTGCTAATACAACTGCTGCTACTGCTACTACTAGCACTACTACTACTACTGCTACATCTACAACCATGACTACGGCTACTTCTACTACTGCCACTCCTGGTATTACTACTACTACTACTACTACTACTACTACTACTTCGACTACTACTCCTATTGTTGCTAATTCTACTACTACTACTACTACTACTACTACCACCACTACGACTACCACGACTACTACTACTACAACTACTACTCCTTCTGCTACTCCTACTCCTACACCTACTTCGACTACCTAGTACAACGACTACTACTGCAACTATTACCAATACTACTCCTACTACAACTACAACTGCTGCTACTACTACTGTGACTACAACAACTAGTACTACTAGAAATTTTACTACTACTACTACTACCACTACTTCTAATACTACTATGGCAACTGTTGTTGTTGCTGTAGCTACTCTACTACTACCTCTGCTACTACTACAACTACTGTTACTACTTTTACTACTATTGTTGCTACTGCTACCGCTAGTACTATAATTACTGCTACGACTACTACTACTGCTGCTGCTTGCACTACTACTACTCCCACTACTACCACTACTGCTACTACTATAACTACTTCTCTTATATTGTTACTACAACTACTACAACTACTTCAGCAACTACTCCAACTACTACTGCTGTGGCTACTATTGCTACCGCTGCTACTACAACTAATACTATTGTTGCTACTGGTACTACTGCGACTACTACTCCTACTACTTCTCTGACTACTACCCCTATTGCTACTACTACTGCTATTGCCACTGCTACTACTTCTACAACAAGAACTATTACTGCTGCTGCTGCTGCTGCTACTATTGCTGCTACTCATACTACTACTGTTGTTGCTGTTGTTGCTAATACTACTACTACTACTATTTCTACTACTAGTATTACTACTGTTACTACTACTATTACTGCTGCAACTGCTACTACAATACTACTACAACAACTACTACTACTAATTATCCTACTACTACAACTACTGCTGCTGCAACTACTACTACCACAATTATTGCTATAGCATCTACTACTCCACTACTCATACTACTGGTACTACTTTTGCCACTTCAACTACGGTTTCTACTGCTTCTACTACTTCTACTACTATTACTACTACTAACATTACTACTACTACTCCTACTACTATTGTTATTGCTACTGCTATTTATAGTACTACTACTACTGCTACTACTACTACTGCTACTATAACTACTACTACTACTGCAGCCAGTACTACTACTATAACTATTACTTCTACTATTACTACAACTACAACTAATGCTACTACTACTTCTACTGCTACCATAACTACTGCTACTACTACTATTACAACCACAACCACTATTACTACAATTACAACTACTACAGCTACTACTACTATAACTACTACCACCACTACTAATACTACAACTACGGTTGTTGTTGCTGCTATGACTACTTCTCTTACTACTACCAATACTACTTCTACTACTACGACTACTACTACGGCTACTGCTTCTATTACTACTAGTACTACTACTATGGCTACTTCTGTCCCTACTTATATTGTACTACTACTTCTACAACGGCTATTACTACTGCTACTACTGCTGCTGCTGCTCCTACTATAACAATAACTACTACTTCCACTACGACTATTGCAACTACTACTACTGTGACCACTATTGTTACTATGGCAACTACTGGTACTTTCCTATCACTACTACGAATGCTAGTACTACTACAACTACAACGATTAATACTACTACTACTGCTACGGCTACAACTACTACAACTGCTACTCCTGCTACTGCTACTATGACGACTGCTACTACTACTATATTATGAATACTGCTTCTACTTATAGTACTACTATAACAACTACTATGACCACTACTACTACTACTACCACTACCACTGCTACTACTACTGCTACCGCTACTACTACTACTATTGCTGCTGCTACTATTACCACGACTACTACTACTGCTGCTACAATGATAAGTGCTACCGCTACTACTACAACTACTACTGCTACTACTAATGCTACTACCACAACTACTACTGTTACTACATTACCGCTATTACAGCTATTCCCACAACTACTACAACAACTATTACTATTGCTGCTACTAATGCTACTACTATTGCTGCTACTACTAGTATTGCTACCACTACCACTACTATTGCAGCTGCTGCTACTAATGCTACTACTACTGCAACAACTACAACTTCTCCTCCTACTATTACTACTATTACTACTACTTCTACTACTACTATTGCTACTCTAACTAATACTACAACTGCTGCTACTACTACTGCTACGACGAGTGTTACTAATATAACTATTACTAATACTTATTACTATGATTATTATTACTTCTATTACTATTACTAATACTGCAAATACTGCTACCACTACTTCGACAGCTACTACTACTACTGTTGCTACTACAATTACTGATATTCACACAAGAGCAACTACCACTACAACTACGGCTACTATTGCTACTGCCACTACCACTACTGCAACTACTACTACTGTTGCTACTACAATTACTGATATTAATACAATAGCAACTACTACTTCAACTACTATTACTACTTGTAATACTACTACTAGTACTACTACTTCTACTAGCTCTACTAATATTACTACTACTACTACAATTACTATTGCAACTTCTATTACTACTACTACTACTACTACGACTACTACAGCAACTATAATTAGTACTACAACTACTACTGCGTCTACCACAATTGCTATCACTGCTACTGTTGTTGCAACAAAAACTACTACTTCTTCCACTATGGCAATTACTGTTGCTGCTACTGCTAGTACTGCTACTGCTACTACTACGACTACATCTACCACTACTGCTATTACAACTACTGCTACTATTAGTGCTGCTAATACAACAACAAACACTAATGCGACTACAACTACTACTACCTCTCCTACAATAACAATAACAACTACAACTACTACTACTACTACTACAACAACAACAACAACAACAACAACAACAACAACAACTACTACTACTACTACTACTACTTCTCCTACGACAATAATAATAACTACAACTACAACTTCTCCTACAACTACCACTACAACTACTACTATTACTACTACTGCAAATGCGGCTACTACTACTACTACTAGTACTACTATGACTACTATTGGCATTATTACTACTTCTCCTACTACCATTACTATTGCTACTACTACTCCGACTACAACTACTGCTACTCCAACTAATACTGCAGCTACTACTACTGCTACTGCTACTCCAAGTATTACTGCTACAACTTCTACTGCTACTACTTCAACTACTACTATTACTTCTACAACTATTACCACTACTTTGACTGCTACTACTGCCACTACTCTTGCTATAAGTCCCACTACTACTATTGCTACTACCACCTCTACTACTACTACTACAACCACTGCTACTGCTACTATGGCCACTACTACTACTACTATAAGTACTACTCTGACTCCAAATAATACTATTACTGCTGCTACTACTACTACTTCTACTACTACAACACAACAGCAACTACAACTTCTACTACTTCCACTAGTAGTACTACTACTTCCACTAGTAGTACTACTACTTCCACTTCTTCTACTACTATTACAACTAAGACTAGAATAACTACTACTACTTCTACTACTACTACTATTGCTTCTACGGCTACTACTGCTACAACTCCTACTACTACTCATACTAGAACTTCGACTAATGCTTCTTCTTCTTCTACTACTACTACTACTACTACTACTACTACTACTACTACTACTGTTACTACTACTAATGAAATTGCTTCTATTGCTACAACCGCTACTACTACTACTACTACTACTACTCTGACACCTAAAACAGCTGCTACAACTACTGTAGCTAGTACTACTACAACTACTTCAACTCCTACGATAACTCCAACTCGAACTTTGACTCCTGCTACAACTCCAACTAATACAACTACTACTACTACTGCTTCTACTACTGGTGTGGCTGCTGCTAGCTCTACAACTGCTATTTCTATGGCTCCTACTGTAGTAGTGATTAGAGTAGTAGTTGTTGTTATTGTGGTTGTTGTCATAATAGTAGTAGTTGTTTTTGTAGTAGTAGTAGTAGTAGTGGTAGCAGTGGCAACAGTAGTATTAGTAGTCGTAGTAATAGCCATAGCCATAGTAGTAGTCATAGAAGTAGCAGCCATTGTAGTAGTAGTAATAGTTGTAGTAGTAGCAGCAGTGGCAAAAGTAGTAGTAGTTGTAGTAGTAGTAGCAGCAGCAGTAGATGCAGTAGTAGTAGTAGATGCAGTAAAAATATTAGTAGTAACAGTAACAGCAGCAGTAGTAGCAGTAGTAGCAACAGCAGTAGTGGCAGCTGCAACGGTTGTGGTCATAGTAGGATTAGTAATAGTAGTAGTAGTAGAAGCCACAATAGTTGTAGTAGCAATAGCAGTAATAATAGTAGTAGTAGTTGTCATTGTACTAGTAGTGGTAGTAGTAGTAGTCGTAGTAGAAGCAAAACTAGTAGTAGCAACAACAATAGTGGTACTAGTTGCAGTAGTAGCAATTGTTGTGGCAGTAGTAGTTGTAGAATCAGTAATAGTAATTGTAGTGGTCGTTGTAGCTTTCGTTGTAGTAGTATGAGTTGTATTATTACTAGTAGTAGCAGTTGGATAAATTGTTTTAGTCGTAGTAGTAGTAATTTGAGTAGTAGTAGTAGAAGTAGAATGAGCAGTAGAGGTAGCAGTAGTAGTAGTCGTGGTTGTAATAATAGTAGTAGTAGCAATAGTAGCAGTGGCAGCAGTAGCAGTAGTACTGGTAGGAGTAGTAGTAGCAGTAGTAGTAGTTGTTGTAGTAGCAGTAGTAGTAGTAGTAATAGTAGCAGTAGGTGTAGTATTAGTAGAAGTAGTAGTAGTAGTAGCAGTTGTAGTTGTAGGAGTAGTTGTAGTAGTAAGTAGTAGTAGCAACAGTAATAGAAATAATAGTAGTAGTAGTAGTAGTAGAAGTAGCAATAGTCATAGTGGAAGTAGTAGAAGTAGTAGAACTAGTAATGGCAGTTGCACTAATAGTAGTTGCAATAGTACCTATAGTAGTAGTGGTAGCAGTAGCGGCAGTAAATGTAGTTGTAGTAGCAATCGTAGTAGCCGTACTAATAGTAGTAGTAGTGATAGAAGCAGTAGTAGTGGGAGAAGTAATAGGAGAAGCAGTAATAGTAGTAGTTGTGGTGGTAATAGTAGTAGTAGTGGTGGTAGTAGTAGTAGTAATAGTAGTAATTGTAGTTGTAGTAGATGTAGTAGTAATAGTGGCAGTAGTAGGAGTAGTAGTAGTAGTAGCAATTTTAGTAGTAGTGGCAGTGGCAGTTGCAGTGGAAGGAGTTGTAGTAGTAGTAGTGGTAGTTGCAGTTTCTGTGGTAGCAGTAGTAGTAGTAGTAAGTGAATTAATAGTAGTAGTAGTAGTAGCAAAAGTAGTAGGATTAGTACTACTACTAGTAGTAGTAGTTGCAATACTAGTACTGGTAGTAGTAGTTGCAGTACTAGTAGTAGTAGTTGCAGTACTAATAGTAGTAGTAGTAGTAGCAGTACTAGTTGCAATACTTGTAGTAGTAGTACTAGTAGTAGTACTAGTAGCAGTAGCAGCACTAGTTGTAGGATTTTTGTAGTAGTACTAGTGCTAGTAGTAGAGTAGTAGTTGCAGTACTTCTAGTAGCAAAAGTAGTAGAAGTAGCAGTAGTGCAAGTAGTAGTAGCAGCGGTAGTAGCAATCATTATAATAGCCATTGTCGTAGTAGTAGTCAAAGATGTAGTGGTAGTAGTTATAGTAGCGATAACTGTAGTGGCTGTAGTAAAGGCAGTAGTACTTGTAGCAGTAGCTGTTGTTCAACTAGTAGTAGCAATAGCAGTTTCAGAAGTGGTAGCATTAGAAGTAGTATCAATAGTAGTGCTGGGCGAAGTAATAGTAGTAGTAGAA
>RXID01012491.1:0-7500 GCA_005019695.1 Trichopus zeylanicus subsp. travancoricus
GTAGTAGTAGTAGTAGTAGTAGTAGTAGGAGTAGCAGCGATAGTAGCAGTTCTAGTGTGTGTAGCAGTAGAAGCAGCAGTAGTTGTTGGAGGAGAATTTTGTAGTTTTTAGTAGGAATGGTAGTAGTAGTAGTAGTAGTAGTAGCAGTAGTATTAGGTGTAGCAACGGCAGTAGCAGTAGTAGTAGTTGTAGCAGCAGCAGCAGTTGTAGTCGTTGGAGGAGGAGGAGGAGCAGTACGAGCAGGAGTAGGAGTAGGATTAGTAGTAGTAGGTGTAGTAGTTATAGGATTATTAGTAGTAGTAGTTGGATTACAAGTATCAGTAGGACTTGGAGGAAGTGTAGTAGTCGTGGAAGTTGTTATAGAAGTTGTAGTAGGAGTAGTTATAGTTGTGTAGCAGAAGTAGGAGTAGGAGTAGTAGTATTAGTAGTAGTAGTAGTAGTAGTAGTACTAGTAGTAGTTGTATTAGTTGTAATAGAAGTAGCTGCATCAGCAGTAGTAGTAGCATTATTAGTAGTAGTTGCAAGAGCTATAGTAGAAGCAACAGCAGCAATAATAGTTGTAGTAGTTGCAGCCGTAGTAGTAGTAGTGGTAGTGGTAGTAGTAGTAGTGCTAGTGGGAGTCAGAGCAGCAGTAGCAAACATATGAGTCAGAGTAGTAGTTGTAGGGGCTGGATGTCGAGTTGGAGTAGAAGTAGTAGTAGTAGTAATAATAGGAGTAGTAATAGTTGCAGTGGTAATAGTAGTCGTGGTAATTATACTAGTAAGAGATGTAATATTTGTAGTAGTAGAAGTAATAGTAGTAGAAGTAGTAGTTGTAGTAATAGCAGTTGTAGTAATTATACAAGTAACAGTAGTAGTAGTAGCAGAAATAGTAGTAGTTGTAGTAGTAATCATAGTAGTAGTAGTAGGAGTTGGAGTAGGAGTAGTAGTATAAGTTAGTGTAGTAGTAGTGGTATGTGTAGTAGTAGTAGTAGCGCTACGAATATGAGTATGTGAGGTACTAGGAGAAGTACCAATTGCAATAGTCAAAGTTGGCATAGTAGAAATTGTAGTAATAGCGATAATAGTAGTAATAGTAGTAGTGGTAGTAGTAATAGTAGTAACTATTATTGCATGTAGTTGTTGTAGTAGTAGGAGTAGTAGTCGCAGTAGTAGTAGTAGTAGTAGTAGCAGTTGTAGTAGCAGTAGTAGTAGCAGTAATATTAGTAGTAGAATCAGTGTTAGTAATAGTCATTGTCGTAGTAGTATTAGTAGTGTTAATAGTAGCTATGGTGGTTATAGTAGTAGTTACAGAAGTAGTGATAGTGCTTATAGTAGTAGTAGAAGTAGTGGTGGTGGTGGTGGTGGTAGTAGTAGTGGCAGTAGTAGCATTAGTAATAGTAGCAGCAGCAGTAGAAGCTGTAATAGTCGTGAATGTAGTAGAAGTAGTACTAGCAGTAGTAGTAATAAAAGTAGTGGTAGCAGAAGTAGTAGCAGTAGTAGTAAGAGCAGTAGTATTGGGGGCAGTAGAAGTAGCAGAAGTAGTAATCCCAGAGGCAGTAGTAGTAGTAGTAGTAGTAGTGCCATAGCTGTAGCAGCCATAGTTGAGGTAATAGTTGTTGCTGTTGCAGTAGCCACAGCTGTAGTAGTTGTAGGTGTAGTATAAGTAGTTGCAGTAGTGATAGTAATACTAGCAGAAAAAGTTATAGCAGTTGTAGGAGGAGGAGGAGTAGTCGTAGTAGCAGCAGCAACAACAGTAGTACTAGTAGTTGTTATTATAGTAGTAGCAGCTGTTGTCGTAGTATTGGAAGTTGTAGTAGAAGTTGTAGTAGTAGCAGCAGCAGTTGCAGTACTAGTAGTAGTAGTAGTAGTAGTAGCGACCATAGTAGCTGTAGTAGGAATAGTAGTAGCAATAGTAGCAATTACGGAAGTAGTAGTTGTAGTAGTAGTATAAGTAGAAGTGGAAGTAGTACCAGTAGTAGTTATGGTAGTAATTGCAGAAGTAGTAGGAGAAGTGGTAGGAGTAGTAGCAGTTGGTGCAGTAGTAGTAGTTGTAGTAAGAATAGTAATAGAAGTAGTAATAGTTGTAATAGTGGTAGTAGTAGTTGCAGCAACAGCAGCAGCAGCATTAGTTCTAGAAGTTCTAGTAGCAGCAGCAGTATTAGTAGTACCAGTAGTAGTTGTAATTGTATGAGTAGTAACAGAAGTCACAATAATAGTAGTAGTAGTAGTGGTAGTACAACTAGTAGTCGTAGTAGTAGAAGTAGAACTGGTAGTGGTAGTTGTAGTTATTGTACTAGTATAAGCAATAGTTGTAGTAAAAGCCTTAGTAGTTGTAGTAACAGTAGTAGTAATAGTAGGAGTAGTGGTAGTAGTAGCAGCAACAACAGCTGCAGCAGTAGTGGTAGTAGTAGTAGTAGAAGTACGAGTAGTAGTACTAGCTACAGTAATAGTAGTTATTGTGGTTGTTGTTGTTGTTGTAGTAGTAGTAGTAGTAGTGCTGGTGGCCGCATTGGTAAAAGTAGTAGTTATAGTGGCGACACGAGTAGTAGTAGTGGTAGCTCTAGTAGTAGTAGGAAAAGTAGTAGTAGAAGTTGTAGTATCAGCAGCAGCAGTAGCAGCAGCAGAAGAAGAAGAAGCAGTAGTGGAAGAAGTAGCAGTAGAAGTAGTAGTGGAAGCAGTAGTAGTAGTAAAAGTGGTGGTTGTAGTAGTAGCAACCATAGTGGCAACAATACTTGATTAGTAGTAGTAAAAGTAGCAATAGTAGGAGCAGTAGCAGTAGTAGCAGCTGTTGCTATAGTAGTAGCTGTAGCAATAGTAGTAGTACGATTAGTTGTTGTAGCAGTAGTAGGAGTCATAGAAATAATAGTGTTAGATGTAGTAGAAGTAGCAGCAGCAGCAGCAATAGCAGTAGTATTAGTATGAGTACGAGTACTAGTAGTAGTAATGGTGGAAATAGTAGTAGAGGCTGTACTAGTAATAGTAGTTGCTGCTGTAGTAGTAGTGGTAATAGTAGTAATAGTAGCAGTAGCAAAAGTAGTAGTAGTATTAATAGTAGTATTAGTTGTAGTAGTAGTTGTAATTGTAGTAGTAGTACTAGTTGTAGTAGTAACTGAATTAGTAATAGTAGTAGTAGAACTAGCCATTGTAGTCGTGATAGAAGTAGTAGTAGTAGTAGTAGCAGTTGTTGTATTAGTAGTAGGAGTAGTAGTCATAGTAGTAGTAGTAGTAGTAGATGAAGTCGTAGTAGTAAGGGCAGGAGTAGGAGTAGTAGTAGTAAGGGTAGGAGTAGGAGTAGCAATCGTAGTAGTAAGGGCAGGAGTAGGAGTAGTAGTAGTAGTAGTATTTGTTGTTGTTGTTGAAGGAGTAGTAGCAATATTAGTAGTAGTAGTAGTAGCTATAGTAGGAGTAGGCGTAGGAGTAATAGTAGTTGTGGGAGCCGTAGTTGTTGGAGTAGTGATAGTACTAGTAGTAGTCGTCGTAGCAACTACAACAAATGCAGTAGTCGTAGTAGTAGTAGTCGAGGTAGTGGCATTGGTAGTATTAGTAGTAATTGGAGTAGTTATAGCATTAGACATAACAATAATAATATTAAAAGTAGTAGTGGTAGTAGAAGTAGTAGCAGTAGATGTAGTAGCAACTGCCCTAGTAGGAGCTGTAGTAGTTATAGTAGTAGAAGTAGTAGCAGAAGTAGTAGTAGTATTAATTGTTGTAGCAGTAGCAGAGGTAGAAGTAGTAGTAGGAGGGGGAGGAGGAGGACGATGATGAAGGGGATGTGTAGTAGCAGTAACTGCAGTAGTAATAGTTGTTGTAGTAGTAGTTGTGGTACTAGTAGTAGTGACAGTAGTGGTACTACTAGCAGTAGCAGTAGTAGTAGCAGCAGTAGTAGTAATAGTAGTAGTAATAGTAGAAGTAGTAGAGGTACTAGTAATAGTAGTAGTAGTACTAGTAGTAGTAGTAGTTGTTGGAGTAGTAGTAGTAGTACTAGTAGTAGTCATAGTAGTAGTACTAGTAGTAATCATAGTAGTAGTAGTAGTAGTAGTAGAAGTTGTAGCACTACTAGTTGCGATAGTAGTAATAGTAGTAGGAGTAGTAGTAGTGCTGGAAGAGTTGAAGTAGAAGTTGTAGGAATAATAGTAGTAGTAGTAGTAGTAGTAGTAGCTGTTGGAGTAGTAGTATTATTATTTGGTGTAGTAGTAGTAGTATTGTTAGTGGTAATAATTGTAGTTGTAGGAGTAGTAGTAGTACTTGCAGAAGTAGTTGTAGTAGTTGTGTAGTAGTAATAGCAATAGTGGTAGTAGTAGAAGTATTAGTGATCACTGAAGTTGTAGTAGCTGTGGAAGTGGTAGAAGCGGTAGTAGAGGTCATAGTAGTAGTAGAAGTAGTAGTGGTGGTGGTCATAGTAGTCATAGTAGTAGTGGTAGCAGTGGTCATAGTAGTAGTAGTAGCTGTAGTAGAAGTAGTAGTAATAGTATTAGTAGAAGTATTATTATTATTATTATTATTATTATTAGTAGCAGTAGTTGTAGTAGTAGTATTGGTAGTAGTAGAGGTTGTAGTAGTAGTAGTAGTAGTTGTTGTTGTTGTTGTTGTTGTTGTTGTAATAGTAGCAGTAGGAGGCAATAGCAGCAATAGTTGTATTCGTAGTTTTAATAGTAGTTGTAGTACTTGTTGTAGTAGTAATAGAAGTAGTAGAAGTAGTAGTTGTAATAGTTGTAGTAATAACAGTAGTAATAGTTGTATTAGCAGTAATAGTAGTACTAGTTGTAGTAGAAGTAGAAGTAGGAGTAGCAGGAGTAGAAGTACGAGGAGGAGGAGTGGTAGTAGTAGTAGTTGTTGTTGTTTTAGTAGTATTAGTGTTAGTAGGAGTCGTAGTAGCAATAGTGGTAGCGGGAGTAGGAGTAGGAATAGGAGTAGTTGTAGGAGTCATAGTAGTTAGAGTAGTCAGAGTAGTAGTAGTGATACTAGTAGTAGTAGTTGTTGTTGTAGTAGTAGGATTGGGAGTAGGAGTAGTAGAAGTAGTTCTAGTACTAGTCGTTATAGCAACTTCAGCAAATGCAATAGTAGCTATAGTAGTAGTAGTAGTAGTAGTAACAACAACAACAATAGTAGTAGTAATAGGACTAGTAGTAGTATTAGAAGTAATAATAATAATAGTAGCAGTAGTAGCAGTTGTAGTAGCCGTAGTTGTAGTAGTAGCAACAGACATAGTAGGAGCTGTAGTAGTTCTAGTTGTAGTAGGAGTTGCATCAGTTGGAGTACTGGTAGGAGTTGGAGTTGCAATAGGAGTAGTAGTTGGAGTAGTAGTAGTAGTAGTAGTAGTAGTAGTAGTAGTAGTAGCAGTAGCTGTAGTAGCTGCAGTAGTAATAATAGTAGTAGTAGTTGTTGTTGTTGTTGCAATAGTAGTAGTGGTAGTAAGAGTAGTAGTAGCATGAGTAGTAGTAGTAGTGGAAGTAGCTATAGTAGTAGTAGTAGTAGTTAGAGTAGTACGAGTTGTAGGAGTAATAGCAGTAGTAGTAATAGTTGGAGGAGCAAGCGTAGTAGTAGAAGTAGTAGGAGCGTATGGAGGAGTACTACCGTAATAGTAGTAGTAGTAGTGGTGGTAGCAGTAGTAGTTGTTGTAGTATTAGTAGTAGTAGTAGTAGTAGGAGTAGTTGTAGTACGAGAGGCAACGGCAGTAGCAGTAGTAGTAATTGCCACAGTAGTACTTGTTGTGGCAGTAGTAGTAGCAGTAGCATGAGAGGCAATAGCAATAGTAGTAGTTGTAATTGTTGCAGTAGTGTAGTTGAGCAGTAGTAGCAGAAGTACTAGTCATAGCTAAAGTAGTACTACTAGTAGTAGTAGTAGGAATAGCAGTAGTAGTAGTGGTTTTTGTAGGAGTTGTTGTAGGAGTAGGACTAATCATACATGTAGTTGTAGTAGTGGAAGTAGTAGTTGTTGTAGTATTAGCAGCAGTAGTACTATTAGTAGTAGTAGTAGTAGTAGTAGTCACAGTAGTAGTAGGTATAGTCGCAGTAGGTGTAAGAGTAGGAAGAGCAGTAGGAGCAGCAGCAACAGCAGTAGTAGTAATATGTGCGGTAGGCTTAGTAGTTGTAGCGGTACTAATAGTAGTAGTAGCAATAGTAGTAGTAATCGTTGTGGTAGAAGTGGTAGTTGTAGAAGTAGTTGACGTAGTAGAAGCAGTAGTTGGAGTTGTAGTAGGAATAGCAGTTTGCAAAGGAATAGTTGCAGTAGTAGTAGTGCTAGTAGTAGTAGTAGTAATAGTAGCAGTGGTAGTAGTAGAAGTAGTAGTAGTAGGAGTAGTTGTAGCTGCACTAGTAGCTACAGCAGCAGAAGCAGCAGCAGCAGTAGTAGTAGTATTATTAGTGACAGTATGAGTAGTCATTGTAGAAGTAGGAGCAATAATAGTAATAGCAACAGTATAAATTATAATAATAGCAGTACTAATAGTCAGAATAGCAGTCGAAGTAATAATAGTAGCAGTAGTAATAGTAGTTTTAGTAGAAGTAGTAGTAAAAAGTAGTAATAGTAGTAGTAGGAGTTATAGTAGGAATAGCGGTAGAATTTATAATAGTAGCAATAGTAACATTGGTTGCAGTAGAAGTAGCAGTAGCAGTCGAAGTAGTAGTTGTAGTAGTAGTAATAGCCGCATTATTAGTAGTAGCAAAAGTGGTGATAACATTAGCAGTAGTAGTAGTAGTAGTAGTAGTAAGAGTAGCATTCAAAGTCGTCACTATTACAGTAGTAGTAGTAGTAGAAGAAGAAGTTATACTAACAGTAATAGTAGCTGTAGCAGTAATAATAATACTATTAAAAGTAATTATAGTTTTAGTAGGAGTTGTAGTAGTAGTAGTAGTAGTAATAGTGGTAGTTGTTGCAACAGCATTAGGAGTAGTAGTGGTAGTAGTAGCGGTAGTAGTAGCGGTAGTTGTTGTTGTAGTAGTCCTAGCACTAGCAGTAGTAGTAGTGATAGTAATTGTTGTAGTAGTAGTAGTAGTAGTAGTAGTAGCGGTTGTAGTCCTACAAGTAGTAGTAGCCTTTGTTGGAGTAGCAAGAACAGTAGATATAGTAGTAGTAGCAGTGGTAGTAGTTGTTGTTGTTGTAGTAATAGTCATAGTAGAAGTAGTAGCAGTAGTAATAGTAGCTATAGTAGTAGTAGTCACAACGGTAGTAGTAATAGTAGTAGTTGTGGCCGAGTAGTAGTGGGAGTCGTAGTAGTCATAGTGGGAGCAGGAGTATTGGTAGTAGTGATAGTAGCAGTTGCTATAGTAGTAGTAGTACAAGTAGAAATAGTTGTAGTAGTTGTAACGGAGTAGAAATTACAACGGTAGCAACACTACTGGTAGTAGTAGTAGTAGTAGGAGTATTAGTAGAAGTAGTAGTACGACGAGGAGGAGGAGGAGGAGTAGTAGTAGTAGTAGTTGTAGAAGTAATAGTAGTAGTAGTACTAGCAGCAGTAGTAGTAGTAGTAGTAGTAGTAGTAATAGTAGTAGTAGTAGTAGTAGTAATAGTAGTAGCAGT
>RXID01012494.1:0-11446 GCA_005019695.1 Trichopus zeylanicus subsp. travancoricus
ACAACAACAACAATAACAACTACTACTACTCCTCCTACTACTACTACTACTATGACGTCCACTACTCTAACTAATACTACTACAAGGACTAATACTCCAACTAATATTCATTCTCCCACACGTATTCCAACTACTACTAGCACTACTAGCACTACTACTACCCCCACTACCACCACTACTACTACTCCCATTACTACTACTACTACAACTGCTACTACTACTACTACTACTACTACTACTACTACTACTACTATTACTACTACTACTTCTACTTCTATTACTGCTACAACTGCTACTAGTAGTACCACCACCAGTACTACTACATCTATTGCTCCTAAAAGAACAACTACTACTACTACTATTGCAACTACTATTTTTGCTTCTACTATTACTGCTATTAATATTGCCACAATTGCTGCTTCTATAACAAATACTACTAGTACAACAAGTATTACAACTACAACCACCACCACTACAACTGCTACAACTACAAACGCTTAGTACTGGTACTCCTACTATTGCTCCAACTGCCACCACTACTACTACTACTATTGTTCCTTCAACTACTACTGCTACTACTACAGCTATAATAGCTATTGTTGCTGCTAGTGCTTCTGCTACTACTTTTGGTACTACTACTAATACTATTGTTGCTACTACTACAACTACTACTACTTGCATTATTACCGTTACTACTACTACTTTTAGTACAACAACTACTACTACTGCTAGTGCTACTACCACAACTATTCTTACAATTGCTACTACTACTACTAATTCGGTTAGTGTAATTGCTGTTGCTCCTACTAATACTACTTCTGCAACCACTAGCATTATTATTAATACTACTCCTACTGCTACTACTAATACTTCTATAGCCACAACTACGGCTAATACTATTACTACTTCTGCTACTACTGCTACTTATGCTACTACAACAACAACAGCAACTACTACTACTACTACTACTACTACTACTACTACTACTACTACTATAATAATAATAATAATAATAATAATAATAATAATAATAATAATATTGCCGCTGTTGCTCCAACTACTACTACTACTCTTGCTACTACGACTATTATGATTATGACTACTACTGCTTCTACTCGCACTACAACTACAACAACAACTACTACTACTACTACAACTGCTTCTACAACTACTACTGCTACTACTACTATGCTACTAGTACACTACTACTACAACTACTACTATTTCTACAACTACTATGCCTATTACTACTACTATTGCTATTACTTCTACTACTACTACCACTACTGCTACTACCACTACTTCTACTACTGCTACTACTACCACCACTACTACTACTACTCCAACTTGTACTACACTACAACTACTAATGCCACTACTAGTTCTTCTACTTATGCTAATATTACTACTGCAACTACTATAGCTACTACTCCTGCTACTACAACAACTACTACCACCACCACTACTACTCTTATTGTTGCAACTACTACTCCTACGACTACTACAACCACTGCTACTACTACGACTTCTACTAATACTACTACTACTACTACTACAGCTGCTGCTGCAACTACTACTAGTACTACACTACTACTACAACAACTACTACTGGCACTGCTACTACTCTAACAACAACAATTATTACTACAACAAATACTACTACTACTACTGCAACAACAACAACTCCTTTTCCTACTTCTACTACAACTCCTAAAAATATTACTTCTGCTACAAGTACTACTACTCCTGCTTCTATAACTAATACTACAACTACTACTAATACTACTAACTCGACTACAACTATTCCTACAACTACTACAACTACCACTCCTAATACTCCTCGCACAACAACTACTACAACTACCACTCCTATCACTATTGCTACTACGGCTACTACTACTCCAACTCCTACTTCTCCTCCTACTCCTACTACTACCACTTCTACAACTACAACAACTACGACAATGACTACTACTGCAACTATTACTTAAACTACTAATGCTCCTACTATTGCTGAAACTACTGCTACAGCTACTACTACTACTACTACTACTACTACTGTTGCTATTGGCACTGCTACTACAACTCTGATTCCCACAACTACTATTGCTACTACGGCTCCTCCTACTAATACTACTCTTAACACTCCTACGACTTCTATGACTACTACCACAACTACTACACTCCTATTGCTACTACTACTACAACTACTACAATTATGACTACTCCAACTACTACTATTTCCCCTACTACTACTACTACTACTACAACTACTACTACTGGTCATACTAATACTACTACTCCAAAGACACCAACTACTACTACTACTGCAACAACTGCTACTGCTCCTCCTCCTCATCCTCCTCCTACTACTACTACTAACACTACCATGCTAGACTACAAACTACAACAACAACAACAACTACTACTACTTACTACTACTAATACTACTTGCTACGAACTAACCTTCTGCTACTGCTGCTACTACTACTCTACTACTACTTCTACTGCTACAAATACTATTACTACTACTACTAGTCCTACTATTACTACTACTTCTAATACCATTATTTATACTACTACCATTACTACTATAACTCCGGTTGTGGCTGCTACCACTACAACAGCTACTGCTGCTGCTGCTACTACTACTCCAACTACTCGTACTAATACTGCTACTACTACTACTACAACTCCTACTACTTCTACTACTAGTACTACTACTACTACGTCTACTGCTACTACTACTACTACTACTACTACTACTGCTACTGCTACTACTACTACTACTACTACTACTGCGACAGCTGCTACTGCTAATGCTACTACTTCTGCTACTATTGCTACGGCTACTACTACTCATGCCACACCTATCACTAATACTACGGCTACTACTACTTCGACTGCAACTACTACTCCTACTACTACTGCTCGTGCTTCATCTAGTACTGCTACTTCTAATACAACTACTACTAATAAGGCGGCTACTACTGTTCCTATCACAACTTCTACGGCTACAATTACTACAACTACTATGACTTCCACGAATACTATGGCTGCTATGACTACTACTACAACTACTCCTCCTACTACTACAACAACAACTACTACTTCTACTACTTGTACTACTACTACGAATGCTATGACTACTACAAATACTACAACTACTACTTCTGCTATTACTTCTACGACTACTGCGGTTACTACTATTACAGCAATATCTGCGACGACTACAACAACTACGACTTGTCCTACAATTGCTACTTCTACTACAACTACAACTACTACTATTTCTACTTCAACTACTGCTAATGCTTCTACTGCTACTTCTCCTTCTACTACCACACCCACTACCACTATTGCTACTACTACTACTGCTGTTGCTGCTACTGATGCTACTGCTACCACTACTACCACTAATACTACTACAGTTGCCATAATTTCTGCTTCTGCTGTAACTACTACTTCTCAAACTACTACTACTTCAGCTACAACTGCTACTACTACAACTACTACTAATATTACTACTACTACTACTACTACTACTACTACTACTACTACTACTACTACTATTACTACTATTACGACTACTATTACTACTACTACTACAACTACTACTACTACTACAACAACAACAACAACTACTACTACTACTAGTACTACTACTACTATTACTACTACTACTACTACTACTACTACTACTACTACTACTACTACTACTACTACTACTACTACTATTACTACTACTTCTCCTACTACTACTACTTCTGCAACTACACCTACTACTACTGGTACTATCGTTGTCACTATTATTACTGCGACTATTGATACTATTGCTACTACTAGTACTACTTCTACTTCTGCTACTATGGCTTCTTCAACTAATACTTCAACTATTATTATAGCTTCTACTACTACTTCTGCTACTACAACCACTACTACTGCTACAACTACTACTACTGTAGCTACTAATACTGCTGCACCTACTATTACCACTACTTCTACTACAACAACTACTACTACTACAATTGCTACTACTAGTACAACTGCTACTACTACAACTACAACTACTGCTGCAACTAGTATTATTGCTACAATAATTACTACTACTATTACTACTGCGACTACTACTACAACAACAACTGCTACACTAATCATTCTGTTGTTGTCTTCTGTTGTTGTTGCTGCTACTACTACTACTACTACAATTGCTACTAATACTATTGCAAATACTACTATTAATACTACTACTACTATGACAACAACCACTACTTCTACTACAACCACGACTACTACTACTTCTCCAACTGCTACTACTGCTACTATTGCTACTATTGCTACTCCTACTACTGCTGCTACTACTACTATTGCTACTAGCACTACTACTACTACCATTACTACTACTACTGCTATCACCATCACCACTACTACTACTGCTACTCCTACTACTACAATTGCTACAACAACAACAACTGCTACTACTACTACAGCTTCTCCTGCTACTACTTCTAGTAATACTACTGCTGCCACAAATTCTACTACTTCTACTGCTGTTGCTCCTACTACTACTTCTAGTAATAATTCTACAGACACTAATGCTACTGCCTTCGTTGTTGCTGCAACTACTATTAATACAACTGCTGCGGCTACCACTACTGATACTACTACAACTTCTTCTACTACTTTTGCTGCTCCAGCTTCTGCTACTACAACTACTACTACTATAACTACTACAACTATTGCTACTATTACTACTACTGCTACTGGTACGACTACTGCTAGTACTACTACTACAACTATTGTTGCTGCTTTTAGTACTACTACTGCAGCTATTGCCGCAGCAACTACTACAACTACTACTACCACAACTTTTCCTCCCACTACTACTACTGTTGCTACTACTTCTATAACTAATACTACAACAGCTAGAACTACTATAACTGCTACTACTACTGCTACTACTACATGTACTGCTACTATTGCAACCACTACTACGACTACAACTACAAATTCTACTACTACAACAATTATTACTACTGCGGATACTACTACCACTACTACTGCTACTACTATTATTTCTACTAGCACTACTATTACTGCTACTGCTACTACCACTACCGCAACTGCTACTACCACTACTACTACTATAACTACTACTACTTCTACTACTACTACCACTACCACCACCACCACCATGACTACTACTACTATTACTACTGCTACTACTACTACTACTATTACTGCTGCTGCTGCTTCAACTACTACTCATATAACTTCTCCAACTAATACAACAATCGCTACAAGTATTATAGTGACTGCTACAATTGCGGCTTGAACTACTACTACTACAAGTACAACTTCTACAATTACTACTACTAATACTACTACTATTGATACTGATACTACAAATACTATTACGATTACTACTACTACTACTACTACTACTAGTAGTTCTACAAGAACTACTTCTACTGCTACTACTACTATTACTACTACTATTACAACTGCTACTGTTACTCGTGCTGCTACTCCTACTGCAACTACCAGTACTATTACTACAGCTGCTACTACTACTACTACTATCGTTACTATAACAAATACAACAACTACTACTACTACTCCTGCTGCTAGTACTACTACGACCACTTCGATTGTTGCTACTGCTACTAGTACTACTACTGCTACTACTATAATAACAACAACAACAACTGCTACGACTGGTACCTCTACAACTTCTAGGACTGCTTCTACTTCTACTTCTACTCCAACAAATACTTCTTATACTACACTACTACTACTACTACTCATGCTACTAGTAGTATAATGACCACCACTACTACTACTAATAGCTCAACTACAACAACTACTTCTACTGCTGCTACCACTACACTACTACTAAAACAACTTCTACTATTACTTCAACTACTACTACTCCTACAAATATTACAACTAGTACTACTACTACTACTACTACCTTTACTATAAGTACTACTACTACTACTGCTATTATTACTACTACTATTAATACGACAACTACTACTACTACTACTACTATTGCAATTACTGCCACTATTTCTATTCCTACTCATAAAACAATTTCTACCTTTACTTAACCTACTAGTATTACTACCGCTACTACTACTTATATTACAGCTACTACTACTACTATTACTACTACTGCGACTACTACAACTACCTCTTCAACTACTACTACAACTACAACTACTACTACTCCTACTGCCGCTACGACTACTACTACTCCTGCTACTACTACTACAACTCCCACTTCTACTCTTGCTATTGCTACTACCTGTACTACTACTAGTATAACTAGTACTACTACATTACTGCTACAACTACTACCACTACAAGCGCTGCTTTTGCTACTCCAACAACTACTGCCATTACTACTTCTAATACCACCACTAGCACTACTACTACTACTATTACTACTACAACTACTCCAACTATTTCTACTACTACTACTACCTCTACTACGACTACTGCTACTACTACAAGTACTCCTACAACTACTACAACAAATCTTACTAATACTACTACAAGTATTACTATTGCTGCAGCTAGTTAATCTACTGCTACTACTACTAATACAACTTCTACTACTGCTTGTACTCCAATATCTACAACTACTTCTTCCACTAATACTATGACTCCTGCTCCTACCATAATGACAACTATCAACACAAGTACTACTACCGCTACTAGTATTACTACTACTAAATTACTACTACTATTGCTACTGCTACCGCTACTACTACTGCTGCTACTACTATTACTACTACTACTACTACTGCAAGTACAACAACTACTAATATTAATACTACAAAAATAATAACAACTATTATTACTACAACAGATACTTCGACAACTACTACAACTACTACCAGTACTAGTACTACAACTACGGCTACTACTACTGCTACTACTATCCCTGCTACAACTATTACAACTATTACTGCTACTGCTACTACTGCAACTACGTCTACTACAACTAGTGCAGCAACTACTACTACTACTACTACTAGAAGCACTTCTACAACTTGAACAACTACTACTATTACAATGATTATTACTTCCACTACTACAACTACCACTACAAATACGCCAACCATTACTAGTACTACTACTACTACTACTATTACTACAGCTACTATGACTACTACGTCTACTACCACTACTGCTACAACTACCAGTACTCCTACTGCTTTAACAACTACTCTTACTAACACTAGAACTAGTACTACTACTGCTACTTCTTCAACTACTACTACTACTGCTGCTGCTGCTACAACTACTCTTGCTTTGGCTACTCCTACTACTACTAGTACTACTACTGCTACTAGTACAACTATAACTACTGCTGCTACTACTACTACAATAATAACTGCTACTACTACTACGACTACAACTTCTAGCACTGCTTCTACTTTTACTTCTACAATAACTACTAGCACTACACTACTACTGCTACTACTACACTCCTACTACTACTAGTATAATGACTACTACTACTACTACTACCTCCTCTACTGTTGCTACTGCTACTACAACGACAACAACTACACTACTACAAAAACTACTTACACTATTACTTAAAGTACTACTACTCTGACTACTATTACTACTAGTACTACTACATAGTAGCTACAACTTCTACTTCAACTACTACTACTGCTACTACATCTTCTACTACTACCACAACTACAATTACTACTACTACTATTACTATGACAACTACAACTACTACTACTACCTCTACTACTATGACTTTTATAACAACAACAACAACAACAACAACTACTACTACTACTACTACTACTACTATTTCTAATCCTACTCCTAAAATAACTTCTACCATTACTTCACCTACTAGTATTACTACCGCTACTATTACTTATATTATTGCTACTACTACTACGACTACTACTTCTACTACTACAACAACAACTACAACTACTACTTTTACTCCTCCTACTGCAACTACTACTACTATTCATCGTGCTACTACTACTACAACTACTACTGTTACTACTGCTGCTAATATGGCTACTAAACACTATGCTACTACTACAACTACTACTACAAGTTTTGCTACTACTCCAACAGCTACTACCATAACTACTATTAATACTACTACTACCACTACTACTACTACTACTACTACTACAGCCACTCCAACTGTTTCTACTAGTACTACTACAACTACTACTATAACTTCTGTTACTACTACTACTGTTACTACTACTACTTCTACGATGACTATTGCTACTACTACAAGTACTCCTTGTGCTACTACAACTACTCTTACTAATACACCTACTACTTCTGTTGCTGCTACTACTTCGTCACTAATACTACTACTAATACTCCTTCTACTACTACTACTCCTCCTACTTCTACAACTACTTCTTCCACTAATATTGTGACTCCACCTCAACTACAAATACAAGTTTTACTGCTACTAATACTACTACTACTACTACAACTATTACTACCTCTACCTCTACTACTACAATTACCACTACTACTACTGCTGTTCTGCTACTACTACTATTGCTGCTACTACTATAACTACTACTATCACTACTGCAACTACAACAACTACTACTTCTACAACTACAATAACTACTACAACTACTATGGTGACAACAGCTACTTCTACTGCTACTACAACTACTACCAGTACTAATACTACTCGTGCTACTACTACTACTACTACTACTACTCCTGCTTCAACGACTAAAACTACTACTGCTACTGCTGCTGCTACTACTACTTCTATTACTACTAAGACAACTACTACTACTATACTACTACACAACTACTACTACAAGCGCTGCTACTACTCCAATGACCACTATTATTACTACTATTATTACTACCACTACTACTAGTACAAATTCACCAACTATTTCTACGACTACGACTACTATGACTGCTTCTCTTACTATTACTACTATGACTACTATGTCCACTTTCGCTACTGGTACTACTACCAGTACTCCTACTGCTATTGCAACTACTCTTACTGATACTATTACTAATACTACTACTATTGCTACTTCATCTACTGCTGCTACTACTACTACTAATACTACTACTACAACTACTATTACCACCACTATGAGACTCCTCCTTCTATAACAAAACTACCAATACTACAGTTGCTACTGCTACTCCTACAATAGCAACACCAATAACTACTATTGCTGCTACTACTACTACAGCAACAACAACAACTACCACTACTATAACCACTACTACAATTACTACTACTATTGTTGCTACAACAACAACTACTACTACTACTCAAATTACTTCGACTATTGCTACAACTACTTCTGCTACTATTGCTACTACTGCTGCTACTACTACTATAACTGATAATCTCAACTAATGCTATTACTACTGCTACTACTGCTATTATTGCTACTTCCACTATTGCTAATACCACTACCACTACCACTACCACTACAACTGCAACTCCTACTACTACTGCTACATCTTTTGATACTCCTATTACTCCTCCTCCTCTTACGACTACTACTTTGCTAATAATACTTCTGTGACTACTACAATGACTGCTACAACTTCTACTTTCACTACTACGATTCCAACTCCATCCCCTACTTTTGCCACTATTAAAAAATATTATAATTTCTTCAACTACTACTATGACTTTTACAACTATAACAACTACAACAACAACTACTACTATTACAACTGCTACCACTACTACTACTACTACAACTACTACTACAACTACCACTAGTTGTGGTAATAGTAATAGTTGCAGTAGTTGTCTTTGCTGTAGTAGTTGTAGTAGCAAAAGTAATAGTGGTAGTGGTTGTTGTTTTCGTTGTTGTTGTAGTAGTAGCAAAAGTAGTAGAAGAAGTAATAGAAAATGTGGTGTTAGTAGTAGAAATAGGAGTAGCTGTAGTAGTAGTAGTAGTTCTAGTAGAAGTTGTAGTTGTAGCAATAGTAGCTATAGCAGCAGTAGTAGTAATAATAATAGTAGTAGTAGTGGTAATAGCATTAGTAGTAGTAGTGGTGGTAGTAGCATAAGTAGCAGTAGACACTATTGTAGAACTAGAAGTAGTAGTTCCAAAAGTAGAAGTAGAAGTGGTAGTAGTAGTAATAGAAATTATAGCTATAGTAGTAGTCGTAGTAATAGTGCTAGTAGTAATAGTTATACTAGCAACAACAATAGCAGTAGTAGCCATAATAGTAGTAATAGTTGTTGTAGTAGTAGCAGGATTAATAGTAGCAATTGTCGTGGTAGTAGCAGCAGCAGTAACTATAGCAGTAGTGGTAATAGTAGTTGCAACTATAGTGGTTACATGAGTTGTAGCAATAGTAGTAGTAGAAGCAGTAGTTGTAGCAGTAATAGCAGCATCAGCATTGGTAATAGTAGTAGTAGTAGTTACACTAGAAGTAGTAGTAGGAGGAGGAGGAGGAGAAGCAGTAGTTTTAGCAGCAGCAGTAGTAGCAGCATTAGTAGTAGGGGTAGCAGTAGCTGTAGTAGTAGTAACAACTGTAGTAGTAGTAGTAATAGTTGACATAGTAGTAATAGTAGTAGCAATAGTAGCAGTAGTAGTAGCACTAGTAGTAGTAGTAGTAGTAGCCGAAGTAGTAGTAGTAATAGTAGTAGTTGTTGCCTTACTAGTAGTAGTAGTGGTGGCAGAAGTAGCAAAAATAGTTGTAGTAGCAGTGGTAGTAGTGATAGTTGTTGTAGTATTAATAATAGCAGTAGTGGTAGTAGCTGCTGTTGCAGCAATAGCAGTAGTAGTAGTAGTAGTAGCAGTTGCAGCAGTAGTACTAGTAGTTGAAATAGCAATTGTAGTACAGGCAAAAGTAGAACCAAAAGAAGTAAAAGTTGTGGCAGCCGTGGGATTAGTAGTAGTAGTACTAGTAGTAACAATAGCAACAATAATAGTAGTAATGTTAGTAGTAGTAGTAGTAGTAGTAGCAGAGCAGTGTTTGTGGTAGTAGTAGCAACAACAGCTGTAGAAGCAGTTGTCATAGCAGTAGTAGGAAAAGTAGGTGTCGTAGTCATAGTGGTAATAGTAGCAGCAACAACAGTATCAGTAGTTGTAATAGAAGTAGTTGTGGTATTAGTAGTGGTAGTAGTAGTCATGGCTTTATGACTTGAAGTAGGAGTAGTAGTAGCACTAGTAGTAGTAGTATTATGAGTAATAGTAGTTGGAGTAGTTGTAGTTGTAGTCATAGTTGTAGTAGTAGTAGTTATTCTTATTGTCGTAGTAGCAATAGAATGAGTAGCAGTCGAAGTAGTTGTAGTAATAGTAGTAGTTGTAGTGGTAGTACTAGTAATAGTAGTAGCTGTAGTAATAGTAGTATTTGTAGTAGTAGTTGTTGTAGTAGCAGCATTTCTGACAATAGCAGCAACTACAATAACAATAATAGT
>RXID01012504.1:0-16997 GCA_005019695.1 Trichopus zeylanicus subsp. travancoricus
TCAAGTTTGCCGCTACTACGACTACTTCTGCTATTATATCTACTAGTGCTACTATTGCAATGACTACTATAGCTACTGCTACAAACACAACAACAACAAGATCTACTACTACTACAACAACAACAACAACTATTACTATGACTACTGCTATTCCTAGTCCTACTCCTACTACTGCCTCTACTATGACAACTACTACTACTACTAGTACTACTACTACTGCAACTACTACTACTCCTACTCCTACTAATACTACTACTACTACTACTACTACTAAAGCTGCTACTGCTAGTACTACTATTGTTGTTGCTGCTACTACAACAACTTCTACTACTACTACTACTACTACTACTACTACTACTACTACAACAACTGTTATGATTACTACTTCTGCTACTACCACTCCTCCTATTACTACTACAATGAGAACTACTTCTACTACTACTATGACTTCTACTATTCCTAGTCCTACTCTTATGAGTGCTTCTACTATTACAACTACTACTATACCTATTCCAACTTATACTACTACTACTACTACTACTACCACTATTAATACTACTACTACTACTATTACAACTTCTAATACTAATTTTGCTACTATCGCTACAACTACTAATACTACTACTACTACAACAACAACAACTACTACTACTACAATGACTACTACTACTACTAATACTACTACTATTACTACTACAAGAAATACCACAACAACTACTACGACTATTGTTGTTGCTGCTACTATAACTACAACGGCTACTACTACTGTTGTTGCTGCTACTAATACTACTATGATAACTATTAACATTACACTACTAATATTAAGTTTACCACTACTACTGCTGCTACGCACGACTACTACTGGACTACTCCTACAACAACAACAACAACAACAACAACAACAAGTACTACTACTACTACTACTATTACATTAGCTATTACTAATAGTACTACTATTACTACTACAACTACTAATACTAATCATACAACTATTGCTACTCCTACTAATACTACAACCACTACAGCAACAACTACTACACCTACTACTACTGTTACTATTACATTTGCAACTTCTACCACTTCTACTACTCATATATCTACTGCTATTTCTACTACCTCTACTACTCCTATTACAACCACTATAACCAATACTACCACAACCACTACTACTTCTCTTGCTACTACTACTACTTCTACTACTACTTCTACTACTACCACTACTACCTCCACTACTACTACTACTACTTCTTCTTCTACTATTGCAACTACTAATACTCCTTGTACTACTACTACTACTATTACTACTCTTACTCCCACTACTACAACTACCATGGCTACTACTACTCCTACTCAAACTCCCATTGCTACAACTACTCCAACTACTGCTACCCTACCCAACAACTACTACTTGAACTACTACTTTGACTACTGCTCCTACTACTACTCCTATTATTATTACTACTACACCTACTCCAACTACTACTACAACTACTACATCTGCTACTAGTACTTCTACTACTACTACTACTATTGCTTTTACTACTACTACTACTTCTATGACTACTAATACTAGCACTTGTACTACAAATACAACTATGACTCCTATGGCTACCACTACTACTATTGTTGCTGTCACTGCTTTGGCTGCTACTACTACTACTAGTCCTACTACTCCAGCAACTATTACTATTATGACTACTACAACTACTTCTACTATTGCAACTAATACTATTCTTACTACTGCTACTGCTCGTACTACTACAACAAGTCCAAACACTTCTACTACTACTACTACTATTACTGCTGCCGTTATTACCATTATTACTATTACTATTACTACTACTGCTACTACTACTACTATTGCTGCTACTAGTACATCTATGACTACTACTTAAACTAATACTAATACTACTACTACTACTAGTAGTAGAAGCAATAGTAGAAGTAGCAAAAGTAGCAGTAGTAGCAAAAGTATTAGTTGTAGTAGTAGCCGTAATCTGAATAGTAGTAGTAGTGTTAATACTAGTAGCAGAAATAGCTATAGGAGTAGCTTTGGGAGTTAGTAGTAGTAGTAGTCAAAGTAGTAGTAGTAGCAGGAGGAGGGGGAGGTGGAGGAGTAGTAGTAGTCATAGTAGTAGTCATAGTAGTAGTAGCAATAGCAGTAGTAGTAGTAGTAGTATTAGTAGTAGTAGTAGTAATAGTAGTACTAGTAGTAGTAGTAGCAGCAGTTGTACTAGTAGTACTAGTACTAGTACTATTATTAGCAGTCATAGTAGTAATAGTGGTAGTTGTTGCAGTAGCAGTAGTAGAAGTCGTAGTAGTTGTATCAGTAGTTGTAGAAGTAGTATTAGTAGAATTTGTAGCAGTAGTAGTCATAGTAGTAGTAGTAGGGGTAGAAGTAGGAGTAGTTATTTTAGTAGTATTACTGATAGTAGTAGTAGCACTAGTAGTAGTAATATGAGCAAGAGTAGTTATTGTTGTTGTTGTTGTTGTTCTTGTTGTTGTTGTTGTAGTTATTGTAGCAGTAGTAGTCATAATGGTAGTAGTACCAGCAGTGGTATTAGTAGGGGAATTTGTAATAGTAGCAAAGTACTTATTGTAGTGGTAGTAGCAGCAGCAGTAGTAGTGGTAGTAGAAGTAGATGTAGAAGTAGTAGTAGTAGCAGTAGGAGCAAAAGTACTATTAATAGTAGCAAAAGGGTCAAAAGTAGCAATAGCAGTAGTAGGAGAAGTAGTGCAGTACTAGCGCAAGGAGCAACAACAGCAACAACAGTAGCAGAAGAAGTAGTAGTAGTATTGGTTGCTGTAGTAGTAGTTGTAGTGGTGGCTGTAGTAATGGTAGTAGTAGTAGATGTAGTAGTAGTAGCAGCGACAATAGTTATAGCAGTAGTAGTAGCAGTAGTTGCAGTAGTTGTTGTTGTAGTAGCATTAGCAATAGCATTAGTAGCAGTAGTAGCAATAGTTGTTGTAGAAGTTGGAGTAGTAGTTGTAGTAGTAGCACTAGTAGTAGTAGTAGTAGTAGGAGTAGCAGTATTAGCTACACAAGTAGTTGCAATAGTAGTTGCAGTAGTACTAGTAGTCGTAGTAGTAGAAGTAGTATTAGTAGTAGTAGTAGTTGTAGTAGTAGTAGTAGTTGTAGTAGTAGCAGTTGCAGTAGTTGTTGTAGCAATAGTAGTAGTAGTGGTTGTAGTAGTAGCCACAGAAGTAGTAGTAGTAGTAACAGTAGTAGCAGTAGTAATAGTTGTTGTAGCAGTAGTAGTAGCTGGATTAGTGGTAGTACTAGTAGTAGCAGTTATTGTATTAGTCGTAGTAGTAGCAACTGTGCAAAAGTTGTAATAGTTGTAGTAGTAGCTGTAGAAGCAATAGCAGTAGTAGTAGCTAAGTAGTGGTGGTGGTGGTAGTAGTACTAGTAGCTAGAGTAGTAGTAGCAGTAGTCGTGGTAGTTGTAGAAGTAGTAGTAGTAGTACTAGTACTACTTGTAGCTGTAGTTGTAGGTGTAGTAGTAGTAGCAATAGTAATAGTAGTAGTTGCAATAGTACTAGTAGTGATACTAGTAGAAAAAGTAGCAGTCATAGTAGCGAAAGTAGTAATAGTGGCAGTAGAAGTACTAGTAGCAGCTGTACTAGTAGTATTTGTAATAGTTGCAATAGTTGTAGCAATAGTAGTAGTAGTAGTTGTAGTAGTTGTAGTTGTAGTAGCAGTTGTTGCAATAGTAGTAGTAGTAGTAATAGAAGTAGTAGTAGTTGTTGTAGTAGACGTAGAGGTACTAGTAGTACTAGTAGTTGCAAGAACAGTAGTAGAAGCAATAGTCATTGTGGTAGTAGTAGTTGTAGTAGTACCAATAGTATTTGCAGTAGTAATAGTAGTTGTGCCCGTATAATTAGTAGTAGTTGTATGAGTAGGAGAAGTAGTAGTAGTAGCAATAGTAGGAGTAGTAGAATTTGTTGTGTAGTAGTAATAGTAGTAGTAGCAGCATTACTTATAGCAGTAGTTGTATTAGTAGCATTAGTGGAAAAAATAGTAGCAGTGGTTGCAGTTGTAGTAGTAGTAGCGGTAGTTGTAGCAGCAATAGCAGTAGTAGTAGTTATACTAGTAGTAGTAGTTGCATTAGTAGAAGAAGTAGAAATCATAATAGTGGTAGCAGTTATAGCAGTAATAGCAGTAGTAGCAGAAGTACAAGTTGTTTCTGTCATAGTAGTAGTAGTTGTAGTAGTAGTAGTATTATCAGCAGTAGTAGTTATAGAAATAGAAGTAGTGGTATTAGTAGTAGTAGCAGCAGTACAAATTGTCTTGGCAGCAATACTTGTCGTAGCACAGGTAGTAGCTGCAGTATTAATAGTAGTAGGACAATTAGTAGTCATAGGAGAAATAGTGGAAGTTGTAGTAGTAATTCTAGTATTAGTAGCTTTAGTAGGAGCAGTAGTAGTACTAGTAGTAGTAGAAGCACTTGTAGCAATTGCAGTAGTAGTAGCTATAGCATTAGTAGTAATCGTAGGAATAGTAGTAGTAGTAGTTATAGTTCTAGTAGTTGTGGTTGTAGAAACAGTAGCAATTTTAGCAGTAGTAGTAGAAGTAGTAGTAATTTCATTGGCAGTCAAATTAGTGGTGGTAGTAGTGGAAGTAGTAGCAGCAACAGTAGTAGTTATTATTATTGTAGTAGTAGCAATAGTAATAGCAATAGTAGTGATGGTAGCAATTGTAGGAGGAGTAGTAGAGGCAGTAGTTGTAGCAGTGGTAGTTGTAGCGGCAATTGAAGAAGTGGTAGTTGTAGTAGCAGAAGTAACATTAGTAGCAAAAGTAGTAGTAGTAGTTGTAGTAGTAGCAGCAACAACAACAGCAGTAGTAGAAGTATTAATAGAACGACAAGTAGTAGTAATATTAGTTTTTGTTCTAGTAGTAGTAATAGTAATAGTAGTAGTCGTAGTAGAAGCAGTGATAGTAGTATTAGTTGGGATAGCAGTAGCAGTAGGAGCAGAAGTAGTAGCCGTGGCAATAGTAATACGAGAAGTATCAGTAGTAGCAGTAGTAGCACTAGCAACATGAGTAGTATTAGGAGTTGCCATTGTAGTCGTAATAGTAACAGCAACTGTAGTAGTAGCAGTAGTTGTAGTTGAAGTACTAGTAGTAGTAGTAGTAGTAGCAGTCGTTACAACATCAGCAGTAGTAGCTGTTGTAGTAGTATTAGGATAAGTAGTAGTGGTGGTGGTAGTAGTAGTAGTAGTAGTGATAGTAGTACTAGTTATAGTAGTAGTAGTAGTAGCTACTGTACAACAGTAGCAATAGTAGTAGTTGTAGGAGTAGAAGTAGTAGTAGTAGCAGCAGTAGCCATAGTAGTCGCACTAGTAGTAACAGTAGTAGTTGTTGTAACAGCTGCTACAGTAAAAGTAATAGTAGTAGTAGTTGTTGTTGTAATAGTTCTTGTAGATGTAGTATTAGTGATAGTAGTAGTAGTAGTAGAAGTATTTGTAGTAGTAGTAATTGTAGTAATTGTAGTGGCTATAGCTGTAGTAGTAGCAGGAACAGTAGTGGTAGTAGTAGTAGCAGTAGTAGTTGTAGTGGTAATAGCCGCACTAGCAGTAATAGTACTGGTAGCCATAGCAGCGATAGCAGAAGTAATAGCAATTATTGTAGTGGTAGTTGTAGTAGTGGTAGTAGTAGAAGTAGTAGCTGTAGCTGTAGAAATAATAGTAGTAGTGGTCGTCGTAGTTGGACAAGTTGCAATAGTAGTAGGAATAAAAACAACTATTGTAGTTGTTATAGTAGTAGTAGTTGTATTAGTGGTAACGGTAGGAGTAGCAGAAATAGTAGTAGTAGTAGTTGTTGTTGTAGTAGTGGCAGTAGTAGTAGCAGTAGTCTCAATAGTAGTAGTGTTAGTATTAGTAGTAGTAGTAGTTGCAATAGTAGCTAAAGTAGCAGGAGTAGTAGTAGTGGCAATGTTAGTAGTAGTAGAAGTAGTAGCAGTAGCTGTAGGAGTAATAGTTATAGTAGTAGTAGTTTTAGTAGTTGGGGGTAGCAGTAGTAGTTGTTGTAGTAGTAGTAGCAATAGCAGTAGTAGGAGTATGTAGTATTTGCAATAGTTGTAGCAGTCGTAGTAGTAGTAGAAATATTTGTTGTAGTAGCACTGGCAGTAGTAGCCGCGGTAGTAGTAGTAATAGTTGTACTAGAAGTAGCAGTAGTAGTAGAAGCAACAATAATTGCAGTAGTAATTATTGTAGGAGTAGTAATACTAGCAACAACAGTAGCAAGAGTAGCAGTAATTGCAGTAGCAGTAGTAGTAGTGGAACTGGGTGTAGTAGTAGCACCAGTAGTAGCGGTAGTTGTAGTAGTAGTAGTAGTACTAGTCATAGAAGTAGCAACAGCATGAGTCATAGTAGTAGCAGTAGTAGTAGCAGTCATAGTAGGAGAAATAGTAGAAGTAGTAGTAGTAGTGATTGTAGGATATAAAGTCGTATTAGCAGTAGAAATAGTAATAGCATTAGTTTTGATAGTAGTAGTAGTGGTAGTAGTTGTAGTGAAGTAGCAGTAGTTGTTATAGTAGTAATAAAAGTAGCAGTGGTAGCCGTAGTAGTAGTTGCCATAGTAGTCATAGTGGTTGTAGTACTAGTAGCATTAGTAGTAGTACTCGTAGTAATACAAGTTGTAGTAGGAGTGGGGCAAGTAGTACTAGCAGCAGTAATAGTTGCAGTAGTAGTAGTTATTGCAGCAGCAGCAGTAGCAGTAGTACCAGTAGTATTAGTTGTATTATTAGAAGTTACGACAATGGTGGTAGTAGTAGTAGCAGCAGTAGCAGCTTCAGCTACAGTAGTGGCCGTAGTAGGAGTAGTAGTAGAAGTAGAAGTAGTGGTGGTAGTAGGAGTTATAGTTGGTGCAATAGTAATAGTAGTAGTAGTAATACAAATAGCACTAGATGTAGTAGTAGCAATAGTAGTTGGATTAGTAATTATTGTTAGAGAAGCAGTCGTAGTAGCATAAATAGTAGCAATAGCAGTGGTAGTATCAATAGTAGTAGTCGCAATAGTTGTAGTAGTACAAGTAGTGGATGTAGTAGTAGTAGTAGAAGTATAAATAGTGGAAGTAGCTGTAGTAGTAGGAGTATCCGTAGTGGCAGAAGTGGCTGTAGTAGTAGTAGTAGTTGGAGTGGTGGTAGTAGTAGCAGTAGTAGTAGGAGCAGTAATAGTAGCAATAGTAGTGGTGGTAGCAGTAGTAATAGTTATTGTTGTTGTTGTTATTGTTGTAGTAGTAGTTGTGGTAATAGGAGTAGCAGCACTAGTAGTTGTAGTAGTAGCTGTTATAGTAGTAGCAGCTGTTGTAGTACAAGAAGTAGGAGGAGAAGTAGTAGTAGCACTAGTTCCCGTAGTGGTAATGGTAGTAGTAGTGGTAGTAGTAATTGCTATAATAGTAGCAGTAGCAGTCGTAACAGTGGTAGCAGTAGTAGCCTTAGCAGCTATAGTAGTAGTAGTAGCAGTCATAGCAGAGTAGCAGAAGTACTAATAGTAGTGGGCAGCAATAATAGCAGCAGCAGCAACAGCAGCAGCAACTGTAGTAGTAGTAGTAGTAGCAGTGGTAGTAATAGTTGCAGTACTATTACTAGTAGTAGCAGTGATAGTGGTGGCAGCAGCAATTATTTGTGTAGAAGTAGTAGTCGAAATAGAAGTAGCAACAGTAGTAATAGTAGCGGGAGAAGTATTAGTAGTAGTTATAATAGCAGTAGGAGAAGAAGTAGTGTAGCCATAGTGGTTGTACTAGTAGTAGAAGCAGTATTAGTAGTTCCAATAGTAGTAATAGTAGTAGGTGTAGTAGCAGTGGTAATAGTAGTAGTAGGAGCAGTAGTTGTAGTAGTAGTAGTAGTATTAGCAGTAGCAGCAGCAGCAGTAGTAGTAATCGGAGTAGTAGAAGTAATAGTTGTAGCTGTAGTAGTAGCAATAGTAGTAGTTGAAGCAGTAGTAGTAGTCGTAGTAGTAGTAGTAGTAGTAGTAGTAGTAGTAGTAGTAGTAGTAGTAGTAGTAGTAGTAGTAGTAGTAGTAGTAGTAGGATTAGTGGTAGTGGTAGCCGTAGCAGTAGTAGTAGTCGTCGTAGTAGCAGAAATAGCAGAAGTAGAAGTAGTAGTATAATAGTTGTAATCGTAGTAGTAGTCGTTAGTAGTTTGTAATAGTAGTAGTATTAGTAGTAGTAGTAGTAGTGTCGTAAGGAGTAGTAGTAGAAGTAATAGTTGTAGCAGTAGTAGTAGCAATAGTAGTAGTAGAAGAAGTAGTAGTAGGATTAGTTGTAGTAGTAGCCGTAGTAGTAGCCGTAGTAGTAGTAGTAGTAGTAGTAGTAGTAGTAGTAGTAGTAGTAGTAGTAGTAGTAGTAGTAGTAGTAGTAGTAGTAGCCGTAGTAGTAGTTGTTGTAGTAGTAGTAGTAGTAGGATTAGTTGTAGTGGTAGCCGTAGCAGTAGTCGTAGTAGCAGAAATAGCAGAGGTAGAAGTAGTAGTAATAATAGTTGTAATCGTAGCAGTAGGAGCAGTAGTTGTAGTAGTAGTAGTAGTATTAATAGTTGCAACAGCAGTAGTAGTAATAATAGGAGTAGTAGAAGTAATAGTTGTAGCAGTAGTAGTAGCAATAGTAGTAGTAGAAGCAGCAGTAGTAGCCGTAGTAATTGTAGTAGTGGTAGTGGTGGTGGTGGTGGTGGTGTTGGTGGTGGTAGTAGTAGTAGTAGTAGTAGTATGATTAGTTGTAGTGGTAGCCGTAGCAGTAGTAGTAGTAGTCATAGTAGCAGAAATAGAAGAAGTAGAAGTCGTAGTAATAATAGTTGTAATCGTAGTAATAGTAGCAACAGCAGCAGGAGTAGTAGTAGTAGTAGTAGTAATTGGTGTCATAGTAGTAGTTGTAGTAGCTGAAGGAGCTGTAGTAGTAATAGCAATATTAGTAGTTGTAGTAGTAGTTGTAGTAGTAGTAGGAGTAGGAGTTGTAGTAGGAATATGTGTTGGAGAAGTAATAGTAGTAGGTTTAGTTTTAGGAGTAGCAGTAGCTATAGTAGTAGTAGTAGCAAAAGCAACAACAGTAGCAGCAGCAATTGTAGTGGTAGTAGGTATGGTAGTGGCAATAGTAGTCGTAGTATTAGTAGTAGCAGTAGTAGTTGTTGTAGCAGTATCCGTTGTAGCAGTAATAGTAGTTGCAGTAGTAGTAGTAGTAATAGTGGCAATAGTAGTAGCAAAAGTGGTTTTAGTAGGAGAAGTAGTAGTCATCATAGTAGTAGTAGCAATCTGAGCAGCAGTAGCATTAGCAGTAGTAGTCATCATAGTTGTAGCAACAGTATTAGCATTAGTGGCAGCATTTGTAGTAGTAGTAGCAATAGTCGTAGCAGATGTAGTAGCAGTCGCAGTATTTGATGTAGTGGTAGCACTGTGAGCATTAGTAGTAGTAGTATTAGTAATATTAGTATTATAGTAGTAGTATTTGTTGTAGTAGTATTTATAGCTACAGAAGTTATAGTTGTAGTAGTAGATTTAGTTGTATTAGGTGTAATAGTAGTAGTAGTTGGAGTAGTAGTATTAGGAGTAGTAGTAGAAGTATTAGTAATAGTAGTTTAGAGTAGTGGAAGTAGTAGCAGTGGTAGTAGTTGTTGTTGTTGGAACAGTAGTAGCAGTAGAAGTAGTAGTAGCTGAAGTAGTAGTAGTAGTAGTAGAAGTAGTAGTAGTAGTATTAGCTATAGGAGCCGGTATAGTAGCAGTAGAAGTAGCAGAAGTCGTCATAATAGTTGTTATCATAGCAAAAGTTGTAGTAATAGTAGTAGTAGGAGGAGGAGTAGTAGTAGTCATAGTAGTGGTTGCAGCTGTAGCGGCAGTAGTAGTAATAGCAGCAGTATTAGTTGTAGTGGTAGTAGAAGTAGTAGAGTAGTAATAGGAGTAGTAGTAGTAGCAGTATTAGTAGTTGTAGTAGGAGAATTTTTAGTAATTGTAGTAGTAGTAGTAGTAATAGTCGTATTAGTAGGAGTAGTAGTAGAAGATGTAGGAGTAGTAGTAGCATTATTAGTAGTAATAGTTGTAGTTGTTGCAGTAGGAGAAGTATTAGGAGTATTAATAGTTGTAGTATTTGTAGTCGTAGTAGTATTAGTAGCTGCAACAACAACAACAACAGAAGTAATAGTAGCAGTAGTAGTAGTAGTTGACATTCTGGTAGTAGTAGTTGTAGTAGTATAAGCCATAGCAGTAGTTGTAGTAATAGTAGTAAAAGTTGTAGTAGTAGCAGTATTAGTTGTAATAGTAGAAGTAGTAGTAGTAGCAGTATTAGTAGTAGTTGACGTAGTAGTAATAGCAGTAGTAGTAATACCAGTAGTAGAAGTAGTAGTAGTCATAGTAGTAGTGGTAGCATTAGTAGTTGTAGTAGCAATAGCAGTAGTAGATGTAGAAGTAGTAGTTGTCACAGTAGTAGCAGAAGTAGAAGTATTAGTAGAAATAGTAGTAGTAGTTGAAGAAGAAGAGGAAGTAGTAGCAGTAGTAGTAACCGTAGTAGTAGTAGTAGTTGTAGTCGTTGGAGCAAGTGTTGTAGTAGTAGTAATAATATTAGAAGTCGTTGAAGTAGCAGTAGCAAAAGTACCATTAGGGGGAGAAGACATAGTAGTAGTAGTAGTAATAGTGGTGGTGGTGGTGGTAGTAGTAGTAGTAGAAGTAGTAGCTGCAGCAATACTAGTAGTTGTAGTAGTAGTAGTAGCCGCAGTAGTACCAGTAGTTCCTATAGTAGCTGCAGTAGTAGTAGTAGCTGTTGTGGCTGTTGCAACAATACCAGTAGCAATAGTTGTAGTAGTAGTAGTAGTAGTAGTAGCTGTAGTTGTATAAGGAGTAGTAGTATTAGCAATAGTGGTTGTTGTAGTAGTAGTAGTGGTATTAGTAGTTGTTGTAGCAATAGTAGTATTAGTAGTTCTAGTAGTATTTTGAGTTGTAGTAGTCGTAGTAGTGGTAGTAGTAGTAGTAGTAGTAGTAGTAGTAGCAGCAATAGTAGTAGTAGCTGCAGTTGTAGAAGTATTAGAAGTAGTAGCAGCAGCAGAAGTAGCCATAGCGATAGTAGAAGTAGTAGTTGTTGTAGTAGTAGTAGTAGTAGCAGCAGCAGTAGTAGTTGTAGTAGTAGTAATATTAATAGCAGTAGTAGTGGTAGGAGAAGTAGTAGTAGTTGTTATTTAAGGAGAAGTAGTAGTAGCAGTAGTAGTAGCAATGGTAGTAGTTATAGTAGTAGTACTAGTAGTAGCAGTAGTTGTGAAAGTTGTTGTAGAAGTAGTAGTAATTGAAGAAGTATATGTAGCTTCATTAATTGTAATAGTAGTAGTAGCATTAGTAGTAGTAATTGTGTCAACAGTAGGAGAAGCAGTAGTAGTAGTAGCAATAGTAGGACAAGTGGCAGTTGTACTAGGAGAAGTATTAGGAGTATTAATAGTAGTAGTAGTATGACTAGCCGCAGCAGCAACAACAACTGGAGTAATAGTAGAAGTAGTGGTTGACGTTATAGTAGTAGTAGTAGTCGTATTAGATGTAGCTACAGTTGTAGTAGTAGCAGCAGTAGCATTAGTAGTAGCAGTAGAAGTAGTAGTAGTAGTAGTAGTGTTTGCAGTAGTACAGCTAGTAGCAGTAATAGAAACTATAGTAGCAGTAGCAATAGTCGTAGTAGTACTAGTAGTAGCAGGTGTTGTTGTAGTAATAGTTGGAGTTGTAATAGGAGTTTGAGTTGCAGCAGTAGTAGTAGTTGTAGTATTTGTAGTAGTATTTGTAGCAGTAGTAGTAGTAGTAGTGGTGGTGGTGGTAGTGATAGTAGTAGTATTAGCAGCAACAGTAGTAGAAGAAGCAGTAGTAGTAGTAGTGGTAGTAGCAGTAGCAGTGGGAGCAGCAGCAGTACTAGCTATAGTAGTAGTAGCAGTGATAGTGGTAGTATTAGTAGTAGTGGTAGTAATAGCAGCAGCAGCAGTAGCAGTAGTAGTAGTAGTAGCAGTAGTAGCTGCAGTAGTAGTAATAGTAGTAACAGTAGTGATAGCAGTAGTATTAGTGGTAGCAATAGTAGTAGTAGTAGTCGCAGTAGCAACAATATTAGTCGCTGCAACTGTAGTTGTAGTAGCATTATTGGTAGCGGCAACAATAGCAGAAGTAGTATTGTTGTAGTAGTTGGTCGTTGTAGCAGTTGGACTATAACAGTAGCAGTAGTTGGTGTAGCTATAGTTGTAGTACTAGTTGAAGTAGCGTTCATAGTAGTAGGCATAGCGGCAGCAGTAGCAGTAGTAGTAGTAGCAAGAGTATTACAAGTAGTAGTAGTAGGAGTAGTAGTTGTAGCGTTTATTGTGGCAGCAGAATCAATAGTAGGAGTAGTAACAAAAGTTGTAAAAGTAGTAGTAGTTGTAGAGTAGTAATTGCAGTAGTAGTAGTTGTAGTAGTAGTAGCAATAGTAGTAGTTGTTGTTGTAGCAGATGTGGTAGAAGCAGTAGTAGCAGTAGCAGTAGTCAGAGTATTAGCAGCAGTAATAGTAGTAACAGTAGTGGTAGTAGTAGGAGTAGTAGGTGTAGTAGTGGTTGCAGTAATAGTAGTAGTAGAAGCAGCAGTAGGAGTAGAATTAGTTGTAGTGGTAATAGTAGTAGTAGAGTAGTGGTAGGAGTAGTAGTAGTAGCACTAGTAGTAGTTGTAGTAGGAGAATTTGTAGTAATTGTAGTAGTAATAATAATCGTCTGAGTAGTAGTAGTAGTAGTAGAAGTAGGAGAAGTTGTAGTAGTCGTAGGAGTAGTAGTAGCATTAGTAGCAGTAATAGTCGTAGAAGGAGTAGTAGTAGTTGCAGTAGGACAAGTATTAGGAGTATTAATAGTAGTATCATTAGTAGTAGTAGTAGTATGAGTTGCAATAGCAGCAACAAAAAAAAAGAAATAGTAGAAGAAGTACTAGTAGTAGCATTAGTAGTAGTAGTATTAGTATTTATACTAGTACAGGTAGTAGCAGTAATAGAAACTATAGTAGTAATAGTAGTGTTTGTAGTAGTACAGGTAGTAGCAAAAATAGATATTATAGTAGTAGTTGTTGTTATTGCGGTAGTAGTAGCAGAAGTAGTAGCAGTAGTAGTAGTTGTAGAAGTTGTAGTAGTAGTAGTAGAAGTTGTGGTAGATGTAGCAACAGTAGTATTTGTTGTAGTGGGAAAAGTAGTTGTAGTAGTCGCAATAGCAGTACTAGTGGTAGTACTAGCAGTGGTAGCAATAGTAATGGTGATAGCAGTAGTAGTGGTGGTGGCAGTAGGAGCAGTAGTATTAGTAATAGTAGTGGTAGTAGTTGTAGTAGTATTAGTTGCAGAAGTAGTAGTAGTAGTTTCAGTAGTAGGAGTAGAAGTAGAAGTAGATGTAGTTGTGTTAGTAGCAGAAATAACGGAGGTAGTAGTAGTAGCAAGAGTAGTAGTAGAAGTAGCAGTGGTAGTACTAGTACTAGTAGTATGAGAAGTAGTAGTAGCTGGAGTAACTGTGGTGGCAATAGTAGTAGCACTAGTAGCAGTAGTAATAGTGGCAAGAGTTGTAGCAGTAGCAGTAATGAGTAGTTGTTGTTGTTGCAGTGGTTGTTGTTGTAGTAGTAGTAGAAGTTGTAGCAATAGTAGGAGTAGTAGTATTAGTAATAGTAGTAGGAGGAGGAGTAGTAGTAGTTGCTGTAGCAATAGTAGTAGGAATTACAGTAGTGGTAGCAGCAGCAGTAGTAGTAGTAGCATTAAGAGTAATTATTGTAGTAGTAGTAGTAATAGTAGTAGTAGTAGTAGTAGTAGTAGTAGTGATAGTAGTAGTATTAGCAGTAGTAGTAGTAGAAGCAGTAGTAGCAACTGCAACAGTAGCAGCAGAAGCAGTAATAGCAATAGTAGTAGTAGTGATGGTGGTAGTATTAGCAATAGCAGTAGCAGTGGTGGTAGTAGTAGTAGTAGTAGTAGCATTAGTGTTAGCGGCAAGAACAGCAGACGTTGTAGTGTTGTAGTAGTAGAAGTAGCTGTTGTAATAGTAGGAGTTGCAGTAGTTGTTGTAGCCGTAGTTGTAGTACTTCTTGAAGTAGTATTGGTAGTATTACCCCTAGCAGCAGCAACAGCAGTAGTAGTAGCAGTAGCAGTAGTAGCAAGGGTATTACTAGTAGTAGTACTAGGAGTTGTAGTTGTAGTTGTTATTGTACTAGCAGAATCAATAGTAGCAGTGGTAGCATTGGTTGTAGTGGCCGTAACAACAGTAATAATAGTAGTTGTTGTAGTAGTAGTAGTAAGAGCGGTAACTATATCCACAGTAGAAGCAGTAGTAGAAGTGGTACTTGTAGTCGTTGTAGCTATAATAGTAGTCATAGTAACAATGGATGTAGTAGTAGCGCTTCTAGTAGCAAAATTAATAGTAGTACGAAAAGAAGTAGTAGTAGTAGTAGAAGTAGCAGTAGTAGTAGTAGCAGCTGCAGCAATAGTAGTATTAGTGATAGTAGTAATAGTTTGAATAGTGGAAGCATCGGCAGTAATAGTAGTAGCTGCAGGAGTAGTAATAGTTCTAGTAGTAGTTGTTGTTGTTGTTGTTGTTGCAGTAGTAGTAGAAGTAGTGGCAGTAGTAGTAGTAGAAGTTGTAGTAGTAGTAGCAGAAGCAGTAGGAGTGAGAGTAGTAGTAGTAGTAGTAGCTGTAGTAGTGGTTGCAGTTGTAGTAGTAGTAGGAGTAGTGGTGGCGGCAGTATTAGTTGTAGTTGTCCTATAAGTAGTAGAGTAGTAGTAGGAATAGTAGTAATAGCTGTATTAGTAGTTGTAGTCGGAGAATTTTCAGAAATTGCTGTAGTAGTAGGAGAAGCAGTAGGAGTAGTAGTAGTAGTAGTAGTAGTAGTAGTAGTAGTAGTCATAGGAGTAGTAGTAGCACTAGTAGCAGAAGTAGTAGTAGTAGGACTAGTGACAGTTGTAGTAGCAGAAGTATTAGGAGTATTAATAGTAGTAGTATTATAAGAAGCAGCAGCTGCAACAACAATTGAATTAATAGTAGAAGTAGTAGTAGTAGCAGTGTCAGTAGTAGTTGACGTTGTAGTAGTAGTAGTAGTAGTAGTAGCCGTATTAGATGTACCAGTAGTTGTAGAAGTAGTAGTAGTAGTAGTAGTAGTAGTAGTAGTAGTAGTAGTAGTAGTAGTAGTAGTAGTAGTAGTAGAAGTAGTAGTAGTAGTAGTAGTAGTAGTAGTAGTAGTAGTGTTTGTAGTGGTATAGCTAGTAGCAGCAATAGAAACTATAGTAGTAGTAGTTGTTGTTGTTGTTGTAGTAGTACTAGTAGTTGTTGTTGTTCTTGTAGTAATAGTTGGAGTAGTAATAGGAGTTTGAGTAGCAGTAGTAGTTTTAGCAGTAGTATTTGTAGCAGTAGTAGTAGTGCTGGTGGTGATAGTAGTAGTATTAGCAGTAGTTTTATAAGAAGAAGAAGTAGTAGTAGTAGCAGCAACAACAAAAGTAGTAGAAGTAGTAATAGTAGTAGTGATAGTGGTAGTATTTGCAGTAGTCATAGTAATAGTAGTACTAGCAGCAGCAGTAATGGTAATAGTAGTAGTAGTGATAGTAGTAGTATTAATGGTAACAATAGTAGTAGTAGTGGTCGTAGTAGCAACTGTAGTAGTCGCGGCAATGGTAGTTGTGGTAGCATTAGTAGTAGTAGTAGTCATTATAGCAGTTGGAGTAGCTGCTGTTGTAGTAGCAGTAGCAGTAGTTTTTGTAGCTATAGTTGTAGTACTAGTTGAAGTAGTGTTCGTAGTTGTTGCCATAGCGGCTGCAACAGTAACAGTAGTAGTAGTAGCAAGTGTATTACAAGTAGTAGTAGTGGGAGTAACAGTTGTAGTGGTTGTTGTCGCAGCAGAATCAATAGTAGCAGTAGTAATAGTAGTTATAGAACTAATGGTAGTAGTGGTAGTAGCATTAGTAGTAGTAGTAGTATTTGTAGCAGTACAGCTAGTAGCAGTAATAGAAACTATAGCAATATTAGTAGTAATTGTTGTAGCAGTATTTGTAGTAGTATTTGTAGCAGCAGTAGTAGTGGTGGTAGTGATAGTAGTAGTATTAGCAGTAGTAGCAGTAGAAGAAGTAGCAGCAGCAGCAGTAGTAGTAGTAGTAGAAGTAGTAGCAGCAGCAGTAGTAGCAATAGCAGTAGTAGTAGTGATTGTGATAGTATTAGCAGTAGTCGTAGTAGTAGTAGCAGTAGCTATAGTAACAATAGTAGTAGTAGTGATAGTAGTAGTATTAGCGGTAACAATGGTAGTAGTAGTAGTCCCAGTAGCAACAGTAGTAGTCACAGCAACTGTAGTTGTTGTAGGATTAGTGGTAGCGGCAACAACAGCAGAAGTAGTAGTGTTGTAGTAGTAGTAGTCGTTGTAGCAGTTGGAGTAGCTGCTGTTGTAGTAGTAGCTGTTGTAGTAGTAGCTATAGTTGTAGTACTAGTTGAATAAGTGTTCGTAGTAGTAGCCATAGCACCAGCAGCAGCAGCAGCAGTAGTAGTAGCAAGAGTATTACAAGTAGTAGTAGTTGTTGTTGTTGTTGTAGTGGTTATTGTAACAGCAGAATCAATAGTAGCAGTAATAGCAGTAGTTGTAGTAGCTGTAATAGCAATAATAATAGTTGTTGTTGTAGTAGCAGTCGTAGTACTAGTAACAATAGCTGTAGTAGAAGCAGTAGTAATAGCGGAAGTTGTACTCGTTGTAGCATTCACAGTAGTATTGGTAATAGTGGATGTTGTAGTAGCACTACTAGTAGCAGAATTAGTAATAGTACGAAAAGAAGTAGTATTACTAGTAGTAGCAGTAGCAGTAGTAGTAGTAGTAGAAGCAACAGCAGTAGTATTTGGATAGTAGTAGCAGTTGAATTAGTGTTAGTAGCGGCAGTGGTAGTAGTAGCTGCAGGAGTAGAAGCAGTAGTAGTTGTTGTAGTTCCTGTAGTAGTACGAGTAGTAGCAGTAGTAGTAGTAGTAGTAGTAGTAACAGTAGTAGTAGTTGTAGGAGTAGTAGTAGTAGTAGCTGTAGTAGTGGTTGTAGTAGTAGTAGCAGC
>RXID01012506.1:5000-10400 GCA_005019695.1 Trichopus zeylanicus subsp. travancoricus
TCTTACGTGAACCAATACGTCCACGTGAACCCTTTTTCGGTATAGCTTTTGCCATATTTTATCATCTCATAAATTTGAGTCAGAGATATATGGATATATCCATTTCATGTCAAAACAGATCCCCCCTCTTATTTGTATATCGCGTCTTTAACGAGTCTGATTATCCTTGTCTTTGTTTATGTCTTGGGTTAGAACAAATTACTATAATTCGTCCCCGACGACGGATTAGTCGACATTTTTCACAAATTTTACGAACAGAAGCTCTTATTTTCATATTTGCCACTCCTTACTTTAATTTTGAATCCACTTCTTGGAAGAAAATAAGTTTCTTGAAATTTTCCATTTCGAATCATATTCCTACGAAAGAAATAGTGAACTTGAAAAAACACCTAATCTTTCGAATCTTTGTTTCGGAGTCGATAAATTATACGGCCTCTGGTTGAATCATAACGACTTACTTCAATTTTGACTCTATCTCCTGGCAGTATCCGTATAAAACTACGTCGGATCTTTCCTGAAACATAACCTAGAATTATATCTTCATTATCTAAACGAACCCGGAACATGCCGTTGGGAAGGGATTCAGTAATTAAACCTTCATGAATCCATTTTTGTTCTTTCATTCCAGGTAAAACCCCCTTGAAGTATCAACTAGTCGAGGAAGAACCCTATTAGACAACCCGCCCCTTCTCTTTTCTTTTTCACAAATAAGAGGTTTCGTATTCAATTCGGATATTAGAGGGATTACCATATATAACACAAAATTTCTCCGCCTATTCTTTCTAGTCGAGCCTCTCGGTCTGTCATTATACCCCGAGAAGTAGAAAGAATTACAACTCCCATCCCACCTAAAATTCTAGGAATTCTTTGATAGTTAGAATAGATTCGTAGACCCGGCCGACTGATCCGTTTTAAATTTAAAAGATTTCTATAAGGCCTTTTCCTATTCCTTCTGTGTCGTAGGGTTAAAACCAAAAAATATTTCTTGTTTTCTCGATGTTTTCTCACGTTTTCGATAAAACCCTCTCGTAAAAGTATTTTAACAATACTTTGGCTGATATTAGTAGATGCTACTCGAACCACGCTTTTTCTATACATATCGGCATTTCGTATAGAGGTTATTATGTCAGCAATAGTATCACTGCCCATGATTAATTAAAATTATTGGTGCCTCCAAATTTGGATATAATCAACATGTTTTTCTTTTTTTTTTTTTTACGTATTTGTTTATGAATATTAATTTTGAAAGGTATATACGTGAGACAAAATCTACTAAATTAATCTATTTCTTTTAAATACCCTACTATAACCATATCGTGGTCTCATTTTATAATACCTCGGGAGCTAATGAAACTATTTTAGTAAAATTGAACTGTCTCAATTCTCGGGCAATCGCACCAAAAACTCGAGTTCCTTTTGGATTTCCTTCTTGATCAATCACAACTGCAGCATTGTCATCATATCGTATTATCATACCGTTGTCACGTTTAAGTTCTTTACAAGTACGGACAATTACAGCTCTGACCACTTCTGATCTTTCTAGAGGCATGTTTGGGACTGCGTCTTTGATCACAGCAACAATAACGTCACCAATACGAGCATATCGACGATTGCTAGCTCCTATGATTCGAATACACATCAATTCTCGAGCCCCGCTGTTATCTGCTACATTCAAATGGGTCTGAGGTTGAATCATATCATTTTTTTTATCTGTTTTTTACAATACAAAGGTCGAAGAAAAAAAGAAATATTGTTTGTCCAAAAAAAGAAACCTGCACCCGCTATTTTTTTTACCCAAGGCCTATTTCTTTTTTATCCCGAAATGATAAATTGAGCTCGTATAGGCATTTTGGACGCTGCTATTGAAATAGCCCTTCTAGCTATATTTTCTGTTACTCCACCCATTTCATAAAGGATTCGACCTGGTTTAACAACAGCTACCCAATATTCGGGAGAGCCTTTACCTGAACCCATACGTGTTTCTGCGGGTCTTACTGTAACTGGTTTATCTGGAAATATACGGACCCATATTTTTCCACCACGACGTGCATTTCGTGTCATTGCTCGTCGACCTGCTTCTATTTGTCTAGATGTGATCCAAGCGGGTTCAAGTGCCTGAAGAGCGTATTTACCAAAACAAATATGATTACCTCGATAAGATATTCCCTTCATTCTTCCTCTATGTTGTTTACGGAATCTGGTTCTTTTGGGGTTATAGTTGATGGTTTGTTTTGAATTCCATCTCTACTACAGAACCGGACGTGAGAGTTTCTTCTCATCCAGCTCCTCGCGAATAGAATGAATTCAAATTAAAGATTTTGAATTCAGATATAATATAATTTGAATTAAGATATACATGTATTTAATAAGTAATATACTGAATCATGGATTTCATTTAATCTAGATCAAATCTATTATTAATTTGTATATCTTGTTTGTATAGATAACTAAATATATTAAATAACTATTCTTATATTTATATATATATAATATATATGGTTTTTAGAATGTTAAAACGAATCTTTCTTTTGTTTTACTCTTTATCGTATTGGATTCACCCAAATTTAGCAATCCAAGAAAATAAAGTTTTCGCGGGCGAATATTTACTCTTTCAATTTCTATTTCAGTTCTATCATTAGTTCATAACTTTTCCGAATAGATAAATTGGTCTCTGGTCGGTTCCGCCATCCCGATCAATGAATCATTCGAATTCATTTTCGCTAGAATCTTTTGAATTCACAGGTTCCGTCGTTCCCATCGCTTCTTACTTTATGGTTAGGTCTCAATTCTACAATGGAGCTATTAGTTCTTGAGTCAATATTCTTAGTCTTTATTGGCTCGAAGCTCTTTATTTTTTGTTCGATGAGTAGATCCATTTAATGATGAATCCGTATTGATGCTTTATTACACAGCTTTTTTCTGAGATGACTCATAGACCTTACATATTGGAATTATATATCATCAATATTCTTTTTCTTTCTTTCTCTCATCCTTCCATTTATCCATACCCTTTATTTTTTTTTTCGATTGACAACTTAGAAGCAGATTTTTTTAATAAAAAAAGATTTCAGTTGCTACAACAATATGAACAATATATCATATCTTGACTGGTTCTTTGGATCCAGATAATACGAAGTGATGAGTTGGTTATTACTTCTATAGTTATTTGTTTATACTATGGGGCTGGTTTTTTATACTAACCCTCAAAAAACCAACGAGTCACACACTAAGCATAGCAATTTTATCAAAAGATTAATTGAATTTTTATTCAACCCTATAGAATTATAATTTTTATAATTTACATTTTTTTTTATTGAACAGAAAAGAAAAAGAAGAAACGAATTTATAATTTTTTGTTCCATCGCTGGATAGAATCGAAAGGCAAATAAAGGTTTATTATTCCCCGTCTATAAATATCCAAATTTTGATGCCTAATACCCCATAGATCGTTCGAACTGTATAGGAACAATAATCAATTTTAGCTCGAATGGTTTGTAGTGGAACCCTACCCTCTCTGATCCATTCAACACGCGCAATTTCTTTTCCGTCAATACGCCCTGCAATTTGCACTTGAATTCCTTTTGTATCTGCTTGTTCAGTTAATTCTATAGCCTTTTTCATTGCTTTACGAAAAGAAACTCGATTCTTTAATTGGCCGGCTATAAATTCTGCAAGAATATTAGGGTTTCCATAAGGCTTTTCAATTCGTGTGATAGCGATGTTAAGTTTTCTATTTACAGAATTAAATTCTTTTTGTAAATTCATCTGTAATTCTTCGATTCCTCGGGGTCGGCTTTCAATTAATATTTTTGGAAATCCCATATAGATTATGATTTGGATCAGGTCGATTCTTTTTTGAATCTCTATATGTGCAATTCCCTCGACGCCAGAAGATGTTTTCATATTTTTTTGTACATAATTCTTGATATAATTTCTTATTTTTTGATCTTCTTGCAGACCTTCAGAATAATTTTTAGGTTGTGCGAACCAAAGGGAATGATGACCTTGGGTTGTACCAAGTCTGAAACCAATTGGATTTATTTTTTGTCCCATGTTCCCCCGTTACTATACATATCATAATACGACATAGTTGTATGTTTTTTTTTGCATTTTGGTTTTTGTGACCATCTAATAGAGTCGGTATCTATATATTCATCTAAGGATATATCTTTCATTACAATAGTTATATGGCAGGTAGGTTTTTGTATCGGATAACTACGCCCTCGAGCTCGAGGTTTTAATCTCTTAACGGTAGTACCCTCATTGACTTCGGCTTTACTAATGACTAAATTTGTTTCATTCGAACCCATATTGAAACTAGCATTTGCTGCCGCAGAATAAACTAATTTAAAAATGGGATAACATGCTCGATAAGGCATGAGTTCTAATATAATAAGTGTTTCTTCGTAGGAACGTCCACGAATTTGATCAATTACTCTTCGCGCTTTGTGAGCAGACATAGATATATGTTGACCTAAAGCGTATACTTCTGTTGTTCTCTTATTTAACATAAAGTTCGCCTCCTACTAATCAATGATAAATATCTATATATTATAGATATTATTAACGTTTTTTAACGACGAGATCTATTATCGCTTTTTGCATGTCCTCGGAAATTTAAAGTAGGACCAAATTCTCCTAATTTGTGGCCTACCATACGATCTGTTATATAAATAGGTAAATGTTCCTTTCCATTATGGATAGCAATAGTATGGCCGACCATTGTGGGTATAATGGTAGATGCCCGGGACCAGGTTACTATTATTTCTTTTTCTGCTTTTGTGTTAAGCTTATTTATTTTTTTTAATAAATTATTCGCTACAAAAGGATTTTTTTTTAGTGAACGTGTCACAGCTTCCTCCTATTTTTTTTTGTAAAGACGAAGAAAGAAATTCTATTTTCTCTCCTATTTACTACGGCGACGAAGAATCAAATTATCACTATATTTATTCCTTTTTCTACTTCTTTTTCCAAGTGCAGGATAACCCCAAGGGGTTGTGGGTTTTTTTCTACCAATTGGGGCCCTTCCTTCACCACCCCCATGTGGATGGTCTACAGGGTTCATAACTACTCCTCTTACTACAGGGCGCTTACCTAGCCAACGCTTAGATCCGGCTCTACCCAAACTTTTCTGGTTCACCCCAACATTCCCCACTTGTCCGACTGTTGCTGAGCAGTTTTTGGATATCAAACGGACCTCCCCAGAAGGTAATTTTAATGTGGCCGATTTCCCTTCTTTTGCAATCAGTTTCGCTACAGCACCCGCTGCTCTAGCTAATTGTCCACCCTTTCCAAGTGTGATTTCTATGTTATGTATGGCCGTGCCTAAGGGCATATCGGTTGAAGTAGATTCTTCTTTTTTATCAATCAAAACCCCTTCCCAAACTGTACAAGCTTCTT
>RXID01012512.1:0-16590 GCA_005019695.1 Trichopus zeylanicus subsp. travancoricus
AGCAGCAGTAGCAGTAGCAGTAGTAGCAGTACCAGCATTGGCAGGGGTAGTAGTTATAGTCGGGGTAGTATTGGTAGTAGTTGCAGTAAAAGTAGGAGTCTACATAGGAGTAGTAGTAGGGGTAGTTGGTGTTGGAGTAGTGGTACTAGTAGTAGTAGTTGGTGTCTAAGTAACTGTTGGAGTTGGGTTTGGAGTAGTAGTAGTAGTTGGAGTAGTAGTCATGTTACCGGTAGTAGTTATAGTAGTATTAGTAGTAGTTGTTGTAGTTGCAGTCATAGTGGGAGTAGTAGCACTAGTAGCAGCAGCAGTAGTAGTAGTTGTTGTAGTGGTAGTGGTTATAGTCGGAGTAGTAGCAATACTAGTAGTGGTTGTATTGGTCGTAGTAGTAGTAGTTGCAGTAGGAGAAGTAGCAATAGTAGTACTAGTGGTAATAGTAGTGCTAGTAGTAGTAGTAGTTTTAGTAGCAGCAGCAATAGTAGTTGTTGTAGGAGTAGTAGTTGTAGTAGTAGTAGTAGTAGTAGATGCAATAGTTGTAGCTATAGTAGTAGCAGTAGTAGTTGTAGTAGTAGTAGTAGAAGTAGTTGAATTAGTAGTAGTTGTAGTTGTAGTAGTAGCAGTAGTAGAAGCAGCAACAGTAGTAGTAGTTGCAGTAGCTGCAGTAGTAGCAGCAGTAGCCGCAGCAACAGCAGCAGTAGCTGGACTAGCAGCGGAAGTAGTAGTTGACGTGGTAGTGGTACTAGTAGTAGTAGTAGCATAGGAAGTAATAGTTTCAGCGGTAGTAGTAATTGTAGTATTAGGAGCATTATAGTAGTAGTAGTAGTGGTAGGAGTAGTAGTATTAATAGGACAAGTGGTAATGGTAGTCGAAGTAGAAGAAGTAGTAGTAGTATTGGTGGTAGTAGTAGTATTTGTAGGCGTTTGAGTAGAAATTGTTGTAGAAGTTGTAGCAGCTGTAGTAGTAGTAGTAGCAGTAGAGGGAGTAGGAGGAGTAGTAGTAGTAGCAGGAGTAGTACTAGGAGTAGGAGCAGAGGTAGAAGTAGTTGTAGTAGTAGTAGTAGTAGCTGCAGTGGTAGGAGTAGCAGTAGCAGCTATAGTATTAATGGTAGTAGTTGTTGTAGTAGGACTTCAAGTTGTAGTAATAGAAGTAATGGCAGGAGTAGTAGTAGTTGTAATATTAGTTGCATTAGTAGTAGTAGTAGTAGCAGAAGTTTTTGTCATAGTAGTAGTAGTAGGAGCAGTAGTAGCAGCATGAGTTGGAGTAGGAGCAGTAGTAGCGTTAGGAGTAGTAGTAGAGTAGTAGTAGTAGGAGTAGTAGTTGTAGTAGCAGTAGTAGTAGTAGAGTAGTAGTAGTAGGAGTAGTAGTTGTATTACCAGTAGCAGTAGTAGTGGTACTAGTCGCAATTATAGTCAAAGTAGTAGTAATAGTAATAGTAGGAGCAGTAGCAGTAGTAATAGTAGAAGTAGTAGGAGAGTTAGGAGTAGTAGTAGTAGGAGGAGTTGTAGTAGTAGTTAGAATAGTTGTTGTAGCAATAGTAGCCATAGAAGCAGTTCTAGTAGGTGTATTAGGATTAGTAGGAGGTGTAGTATTAGTTGTAGTCGAAGTAGCAATTGCAGTAGTAGTAGTAGTAATAGTAGTAGTAATAGTAGGAGAATTAGTAGTTGTAGTACTTGTTGGATTAGGACTGTGACTAGTAGTAGGATTAGTAGTAGGAGTAGTAGTACTAGTAGTAGTAGCAGTAGTAGGAGTAGTAGTACAAGTAGTAGTAGTAGTACTAGTTGGATTAGGAGTGGGACTAGTAGTAGTGGTACTAGTAGGAGTAGTAGGAGTAGTAGTACTAGCAGTAGTAGTAGTAGTAGTAACTGAGTGGTAGTTGTTGGATTATGGGTAGTAGTGGTAGTTTGAGTAGTAGTAGTAGGAGTAGTAGTAGTAGCAGTAGCTATAGTAGTAGGAGTAGTAGTAGTAGCAGTAGTTGTAGTAATAAGAGTAGTAGTAGTAGCAGCAGCAGTAGTAGCTGGAGTAGAAGTAGTAGTAGTAGGATTAGGAGTAGGAATTGTTGTAGTAGTAGTAGTAGCAGCAATAGTAGTAGTAGTAGTAGCTGTTGTAAAAGGAGTAATAGTAGTGGAAGTTGTACTAGAAGTAGAAGTAGTAGTAGTAGCAGCAAAAGTTGTAGTAGTTGTGGTGGTAGTAGAAGTAGTAGTGGTAGAAATCCGAGTAGTAGTTGTAGTAGTAATAGGAGTAGTAGTAGTTGCAGTAGTAGCCATAGCATTCGTTGGAGTGGTAGTAGTGGTAGCAGTAGTAGTTGTAGTGCTAGTTGTTGTTGTAATTGCGTTAGTAGCAGGAGTAGTTCTAGTGGTAGTCGTAGTAATGGTAGTAGTAGTAGAAGTATTAGGAGTTGTAGTAGTAGTTGTAGTAGTAGTAGCGGTTGTAGTAGTAGGAGGAGGGAAAATAGTAGAGGTAGCAATAGCTATAGTAATAGTAGCAGCAGCAGCAGCAGTAGTAGTAGTAGTAATAGTAGTAGTAGTAGTAGTAGTAGTAGTGGCAGCAGCAGCAGTAGTAGCCGCAGCTGTAGTAGTAGTAGCAGTAGTAGCAATAGTAAGAGCAATTGCAGTAGGAGTAGCAATGGTAGTCGTAGGAGAAGTTATGGTAGTGGCAGTACCAGTAATAGTGTTAGTAGTAGTACTAGCCATACTAGCAGTAGTAGTAGCAATAGTAGTAGCGGCATTCGCAGTCATAGAAGTAGTTTTTGCAGCAGCTATAGTAGAAGTAGAAGTAATAGTATGAGTGGTACTAGAAATTGTAGTAGTAGCTATAGCAGGACTAATAGTAGTAATAGGAGGAGTAGTAGTCGTTGAAATAGCAGTAGTTGTAGTAGTTGTAGTAGTAGTAGTAGTAATAGTAGGATTAGTAGTATAGTAGCAGTAGTAGCAGTTGAAGTAGTTATACTATTGGTAACAGTCATAGTAGTTGTAGGAGTTGGAGTAGTAGTAGTTGGAGTATTAGTAGTAGTAGTTGGAGTAGCAGTCGTACTTGTGGTTGTAGTTCTAGTAAGAGTAGTTTTAGTAGTAGTAATAGCAGTAGTGGTGGTAGTAGTAGTAGTAGTAGTAGGAGCAGTAGTAGCAGTACCAGTAGTTATTGTTGTTGTAGTAGTAGTTGTAGTAGGAGTAGTAGAAGTAGTAGTAGTAGTAGTAATAGTAGTACTAGTAGTTGCAGTAGTAGTAGTAGTAGTAGTAATAGCGATAGTGGTAGTTGTAGTGGTAGGAGTAGTTGTTGTAGTCATAGTACTAGGTGTAGTATTTGGAGTAATAGTGGTAGCAGTAGCAGTAGTTGTTGTAGTAGTAGTAGTAGAAGTAATAGTGGAAATAGTAGTAGTAGTAGTAGTAGTAGTAGTAGTAGTAGTAGCAGCTGCAATAGTAGTCATAGTAATAATAGTAATCGGAGTCGAAGCAGGAATAGTTGTAGTATTAGTAGTACTATTAGTGGTTGTAATAGCAGTAGTGCCAGTAGGAGGAGGAGTAGTCGAAGTAGTAGTAGTTGTTGTAGTAATAGTACTAGTAGTAGTGGTTATAACAGGAGTAGTAGTCGTAGTAGAGGAAGCTGTAGGAGAAGGAGTTGTAGTTGTAGAAGCTGTAGCAACAGTAGTAGTAAGAGTAGTGGTAGGTGTTGTAGTTGTAGTAGTAGTAGCAGCAGTAGCAATAGGAGGAATAGTTGTAGTAGTAGTAGTAGTATTAGTAGTAGGTTTTGTTGTTGTAGTAGTAGTTGTAAAAACAACAGTAGCAGCAGTAGTAGTAAATTAGTATTAGTAGATATAGTAGTAGTAGTACGAGTTGGAGTAGGAGTAGTAGTAGCAGTAGTAGTAGCTGTAGGAGGAGTAATAGCTGTTGGAGTAGTATTTGTAGCAATAGTAGGAGTAAGAGTAGGAGTAGTAGTTGTAGTAGTAGTAGTAGTGGTAGTAATGGTAGTAGTAGTAGTAATTGTAATGGTAGTAGGAGTAGTAGTAGTAGTAGTAGTAGTAACAATTGTCATAGAAGTAGTTGTAATTGTATTATTAGTAGTAGTAGAAGTAGTAGTAAATATCTGTATTAGTAGTTGTTGTAGTAGTAGAAGTAGTAGTAGTAGTAGAAACAGTAGAGTAGTAGTAAGTATTCGTATTAGTAGTAGTTGCAGTAGTAGAAGTAGAAGTAGTAGTAGTCATTTTTTTTTTTTTTTTTGTTTTTTTTTTTTTTTTTTTTGTTTTTTTTTTATTTTTTTTTCGTCGTCGTTAAAAACTAGTAGTACTAAGACTTGTAGTAGTAGTAGTAATAGTAGGATAAGCAATAGAAGCTGTAGTAGCAGCTACAACAATAGCATGATTAGGAGTAGCGGTAGTAGTAGTAGGACTGGTAGTAGTTGTAGCAAGAGTAGGAATAGGGGTAGAAGTAGCAATAATCATAGCAGTAGCAGAAGTCATAGTAGTAGTAGTAGGAGTGGGAGAAGTGGTAGTAATAGTAGATGTAGGAATAGCAATAGTAGTCGCACAAGTAGGAGTAGGAGTAGTGGTAATTCTATTGCTGCTCCTACTACTTACTACTACAATACAACCACTACTGCTACTAGAATCACTGCAACTTCCGCTACTACTATTGCTACTACTTCCACTACTACTGCTACTACTTCCATGACTACTGCTTCTGTTGCTGATACTACTACCGCAGCAATTTCTACTATTGCTACTGCCACTACTATTACTTCTACAACAGCTATTACTACTATTACCACTATTTGTACTACTACAATTACTACTACTACTACTACTGCTGCTACTTATATAGCTACTGCTACTACTACTAATTCTACAACAACTATAATTGCTAATACTAGTCATACTACTACAAATACTACTATAACTACAACTACTTCTCTGACAACAACAATAACAACTGCTACTACTTCATCTCCCCCTACTATTATTGTTGTTATGGCTAGTACTACTACAACTACTGCTACTGCTACTACTACTACAACTACTACTACTCCTACTACTGCTACTACTACTACTACTACAACCACTATTACTACTGCTACTAATGCTACTACTATTACTACTACTACTACTGTTACTCCAACTGCTACTACTTTCAATACTACTACTACTACTACTACTACAAATACTGCTATTACAACTATAGCTACTGCCTCTAGTTCTACTTCTCATACTACCGATACTTCTAATATTACTATTACTTTTACTACTACTACCCCTACTACTACTATTATTATTATTACTACTACTACTAAGACTAATATTACTCCCTCTACCACAGCTACTACAACTACTCCAAGTACTACTACTACTATTGCTATTACTACTACTACTACTATGACCACTACTACTCCTACTACTACTAATACTACTGCTGCTGCTATGACTACTACTACTACCACTAATATTACTACTTCTACTGCCACTACTACTACTACTATAACAACTACTACTATTCCTACTACTGCTGCTACTACTTCTATAACTATTCTAATGCGTACTCCTACTACTGCTACTACCACTACCACTACTACTACTACTACTGCTACAATACTACTACGACTACTACTATTCCTACTACTACTACTACTTCTACTACTATTTCAAGTACTACTTCTACTACTACTACTACTACTCCTACAGCTACTACTATGACTACAACAACTACTAATGCTGCTACCACCACTCCAACAATTGCAACTCCTACTACTACTCCTACAATTACGGCTACCACCATTACTACTTCTAATCCTACTCTGACTTGTGCTACTACTACTACTCCTACTTGTACTCCTACTACTACTACTGCCACTAGTACTACTACTATTGTTGTTGCTCCTGGAGCTACTAATACGCCTATTACTCCTACTACCATTACTACTATTGTGACTGTTACTACAACTACTACTACTGCTGTTGCTACTACCACTATTGTCGCTACTGTTGTTGTTGTTGCTTCTATTAATACTATTGCTCCTACTACTTCTACTGCTACTACTACTACAACTACTACTACAGTGACTACTTCTGCTACTACTTCTACTAGTACTACTACTACTACTCCTACTACTATTACTGCCACTACTATTGCCACTACTACTACTACAATAACAAATACTACTAGTATAACAGAAATAATTACCATGACTACCACTGCTACAACTACTACAACTACTACTCTTAGTAATGCTACTAGTATAATTACTTCAATAGCTATTGTTACTACTAGTACTACTGCTGCTTCAACTGCTACTGCTACTACTACAACTATTATAACTACTGTTGCTACTACTAGTGCTACCGCTACTAATATTGCGACTACTACCGCTAGTACTCTTGATGCTGCTACTACTACTTGTACTACTAATACTACTACTACTGCGACTACTGTTGCTACTACACTACTACTTCTACTACTTCTGTTTCTTCAACTACTAGTAATACTAATACTATTGTTGCTACTACTGGTATTAGTATTAATACTACTACTAATACTACTAATACTAGTATTAGTATTAATACTACTACTAATACTACTAATACAGTCGCTACTGCTACTACTATTGCTACAACTGCTCCTATTGTTACTACTACTACTACCACCACCACCACCACCACCTCTACTACTGCTAGTGCTGCTATTACTTCTATAGCTACTTCTAATCCTACTATTGCTATTATTATTGCTACAGCTATCGCAACTACTATTACTAATATTTCTACTACTGCCACTACTACTACTGCTATTACTACTGCTACTATTTCTACTACTATAACTACTACTATTGCTACTATTGTTGCTACTTTTGCTAATACTACTACTGATAATACAAGTACTGCTACTACTACTTTTACTTCAACTACTACTCATACAGCTGCTACTACTACTGCTGCTAAAAAAGCTATTACTACAACCACCGCTTCTACTGCAACTACCACTACACCAACAACAACAACTACTACTGCTATTACTACTGCAACTACTGCTACTCCTACTAATACTACTCCTACTTCTACTCCTACTAACACTACTACTATTGCTACTACTATGATTACTGCTACTAGTACTACTGCTACTACTGCTGCTAATACTACTACTGCTACAGCTACTACTACTTCGGCTAAAGTACTGCAACTACTACTACTACTATTACTACTACTCTGCTACTGCTACAATGACTACAACTACTGCTACTAATATTGCCACTACTACTGCTACTGCTACACTACTACAACTGCTACTATTACTTCTACTACTACTACATTATTATTATTACTACTACTACTACTACTACTGCTACTTCTGCTACAATTGATTATGCTACAACAACAACTACTACTACTACTACCGCTGCTACTACTAATACTACTACTATTGCTTCTACTACTTTTATTGCTACTACTACTACTACAGTAGCGACTACTGCTACAACACTACCACTTCTGCTGTTGTTGCCGCTACCACCAATGCTACTAGAACTACAGTTGCTATGACTACTGCTACTACTACTGCTATGTTTGCTGTTGCTGGTCTTCCAACTACCACTGTTGTTGTTGCTACAATTACTACTGCTTCTTCTACTTCTACTTCTACTACTACTACTATCGTTGCTACTGCTACTGCAACAACTACTGCTGCTGCTGCTACTGCTGCCACTACTACTACTACTACTACTATTACTACTACTACTACTATTACTACTACTACTACTACTATTACTACTACTACAACAAGTACTATTGTTGCTACCACTACTGCTATTGCTTCTACTATAACTATTACTACTACTCCTATTACTATTAGTACTACTACTACTACTACAACTTTTTCTACTATTACAACTACCACTGTTATTACTATAAGTACAACTACTACTGTTGATGCAACTACTACTATTACTACTACTAAAGCAATTACTGTTGATGCTCTTACTACTACTATGCAAATTGCTGCTACTACTTCTATTATTACTTCAACTACGGCTACTACATTGGTTGCTGCACATAATGCTACTCCAACTACTGCTACTGCTACTACTATTGTTGCTACAACTTCTACTACTACTACTACAACTACTACTACTGCTGCTACTGTAACCACTACTAGTACTCCTATTACTACTACAACTACTATTGCTACTATTGCTACTAACTACTATTGCAAATACTATTACTACTAGTACTATTATTACTACTACTACAACTACTACTACTGCAACAACTACTACTACTATACTACTAATGCAACTACTACTCCAGCTGCTACTATTACTACTGCAAAAGCTATTACTACTGTTGCTATTACTACTACTGCTAACGTTAGTATCACTACTACTACTCCTACTACTACTACTATTTTATTATCTCTGCTACTTCTACAAGTACTTCGGTTCCTACACGTGATGCTACTCCTACTACTACTACAACTTCTATTTTTAGCATTACTAATTCTACTACTACTACATCGGCTACTACTAGTACTACAGCTACTAGTTCTACTACTACTACTTCTAGTACTACTTGTACTACAACTACTACTCTACTACTACTACTACTACTACTACTACTACTACTACTACTAGTACTACTACTACTACAACTGGTACTGCTATTATAACTGTTGCTGCTACTACTACTAGGACTACTACTACTACTACTACTACTATTGCTGCTACTACTTCTACTACTACTTCAGCTACTACTACTGTTACTACTACTATTACTCCTACTACTACTGCTATTGTTGCTGCTGTTGCAACCACTACTACTACTACGGGTACGATGACTCCTACTACAACTACTACTTCTATTGCGGCTATTAATGCTGCTACTTCTACTACTATTGCTACTACTACTTCTACTACTACTACTACCACCACTACTACTACTCCTACAACTACTACGATAACTACTATTATTGCTACTGCTACTATCACTTCCCCTACTACTACTATTACTGCACCTATACTATTAGTAGTAACAGTAGTTGTAGTTGTTATTATAGTAGTAGTAGTATGTAAGTAGTAAGTAGTTAATCGCAGTAGTATTCGTGTTGTTGTAGTAGTAGTATAGCAATTAGTGTAGTAATCGTAGAGTAGTAGTAGTAGCCAGTAGCAGTGCCAGTTGTAGTGTAGTATTAGTAGTAGTAGTAGTTGGTGTTTGTCGTAGTAGATGTAGGTAGTAGTAGTAGTATACTCCTAGTTGTAGTAGCTGTAGTACTAATAGTAGTAATAGTAGTAGTAGCATTTGTAGTTGTAGTCATAGAACTAGGAGTAGTAGTTGTACCAGAAGTAGCAGTAGCAGTCATAGTTAGTTGTAGCCATTGTAGCTTCAGCAGTAGTAGTAGTAGCAACTATAGCCATAGCAACAGTACTATTAGTAGTAGTACTAGCAGCAAAAGTATTAGTTATAGTAGCAGTAATAATAGTAGTAGTAGTTGGCGGAGAAGTAGTAGTGGTAGTGGCGGTAGTAGATGCAGTAGCAATAGCAACAATAGCAGCAGCAGTAATAGTAGTAGTAGTAATAGTAGTAGTAGTAGTAGTAGTTAGTGTAGTCGTGTGGTCGTATTGGCAGTAGTCTAGTAGTATTTAGTTGTAGTAGTGTAGTCTGTAGCCAACACAATAGTAGTAGTGTAGTAATCGTAGTATAGTAGTAGTAGTCGTGTATAGTAGACTCGTAGTAGAGTAGTAGTTGTTCGTAGTAGTAGTAGTAGTAGTAGTAGTACTAGTAGTAGTATTGGCAGTAGTTGTGGTAGTAGAAGCAGCAGCAGCAGCAGTAGTAGTAATTATAAGAATAGTAGTAGTAGTTACAGTAGCACTAGTAGTAGTAGTTGTGGCAGCTGTAGGAGTAGCTGAAGTTGGAGAAGAAGAAGCAATAGTATCGGTAGTGGTAGCCAGAATAGTTGTAGCAGTAGTAGTTACAGCAGTAGCAGTAGTAGTTGTGGCTACAGTGGTGGTAGTAGTAGTAGTAGCAGTGCAAGTTGTGTTGGTAGCAGTAGTAGCAGCAGCAGTCGAAGTGGCAAAAGTAGTAGCAGTAGTACTAGTAGTAGTAGTAGTCGCATAAGTAGTAGTACTAGTAGCAGCTGTAGTAATAGTAATAGTAGTAGTAATAGTAGTAGCAACAGCAGTAGTAGCAGTAGTTGTAGTAGTTGCAGTAGTCATAGTAGTAGTAGTATTTGTAGTTGTTATAGTAGAACTAGTAGCAGTTATAGCAGTAGTAGTGGTAGTTGCAAAAGTAGTAGTAGTAGCAATAACAGTTGTTAGTGGTAGTAGTTGTAGTAGTAGTAGTTGTTGTTGTCATTGTAGCAGCAACAGTAGCAATAGTGGTGGTAGTAGTAGTAGTAATAGTTATGGTTGTAGTAATAGTAGAAGAAGTAATTATAGTAGAAGTAGTAGTAGTAGTAGGAGCAATTGTAGTTGCTATAGTAGTAATAGCAGTAATTGTAGTAGTAGTAGTAGTGGTAGCAACGGTTGTAGTAGTAGTAATAGTAGTCGTAGTAGTAGTAGGAGAAGAAATAATCATATTAGTATTAGTAATAGCAACAGTCATAGTAGTAGTAGCAGTAGTAGCACCAGCAACAAGATTAGTAGTAGTAGTTGTTGTAGTAGTAGTAGCAATAGCAGTAGTCATAATAGGTAGTTATAGTAGTTGTAGTAGCATTAGTAGTAGTAGTAGTAGTAGTCATAGTAGTAGTACTTGTATTGATAGTAGTACTTGTTGTTATTCTAGCAACAATAGTAGTTAAAGAAGGAATAGTTGTAGTTGTAGTTATAGTAGTAGTAGTAATAGTAGTAGCAGAAGTAGTGGTCGTAGAAGTAGTTGTCATAGTAGTAGTCATTGTAGTAGATGTAATAGTCATAGAAGTAGCATTAGTAGTAATAATAGCAAAAGTAGTAGTAGCATTAGTAGTAATAATTGCAGTAGTTGTAGTTGGAGCAGTCGTTGCAGTAGTAGCAATAGTAGCAGTTGTAGCGGTAGCACCAGTAGTAGTAGTAGTAGTAGTAGTAGTAGCATCAATAGTAGTTATAGTGATAGTAGTAGTTGTAGTGGTAGTAGTAGTTGTGGTAGTAGTTGTGGTAGTAGTTATGCTAGTAGTAGTAGTTGTAGTGGTAGTAGCAGTGGTAGCAGTACTAATCAGCGTAGTAGTAGAAGTCTGTAGTTGTTAGTTGTCAGTAGTATAGTAGTAGTTGGAGTAGTATATAGTAGCACGTGTAAGAGTAGTCGTAGCAGTTAGTAGAAGCTATACTAGTAATAGTAGTTATAGTAGTCATAGTAGTCGTAGCAGCAGCAGAAGTAGTAGCAGTAGTAGTACTAGAAGCAGGAGGGGTAGCCGTAGTAGCCATTGTGGAAGTAGAAGTTGTAGTGGTAGTAGTAGTAGTTGGAGTATCGGTAGTAGCAGTAGTGGTTGTAGTACAAGTAGTACTACGAGGAGTCGTAGTGGCAGTAGTAATAGAAGTAGTAGTATAAGGTGTAGCAGTGGTAGTAGTTGTTGTTGTTTTCGTAGTAGTAATAGTTGTTGTAGATGTAGTAGCAGATATAGCCACAGTTGAAGCAGTTGTAGCAACAATAGTAGTAGTGGCAATAGTAGTAGAAGTGGTAGAAGAAATAGTAAATGTCATAGTGGTTGTAGTAGTAGTCATAGTAGTAGTAGTAGTAGTTGTTGTTGTTGTAGTAGTAGTAGTATTAGTAATAGTAGTTGTAGTAGAAGTAGTAGTAGTAGTGGTAGCTATAGTAGCAGAATTAATAGTAGAGTAGTAGTAGTAGTAGTAGTAGTAGTAGTAATAGCATTAGTAGCAGAAGTAGTAGTAGTAGGGGTAGTAGTTGTAGTTGTAGTGGTCGTAGCATCCATAGTAGGAGTAGAAGTAGTAGCAGAAGTAGTTGTTGTCACAGAAGTAGTAATAGCAACTATAGTAGTCATAGTATTAGTGGTAGTGGTAGTAGTAGTAGTAGTAGTAGTAGGAGCAGTAGGAGAAGTAATGATTGTTGGAGCTACAGTAGTAGTAGGAGAAGTAACTGTAGTAGCAGTACGAGTAAAAGTAGTTCTAGTAGCAGAAGTAGTAGGAGTATTAGTAGTAGCAGAAGTGGTTGTAGTAGTAGTAGTAGCTGGGGTATTCGTAGTACGAGTATCACTAGTAATTGAAGCAGTAGCAGTAGGAGAAATAGTAGCAATAGTAATGGTAGAAGAAGCTGTATTACCAATAGCAGTAGTAGTAGCAGTTGTCGTAGGGGCAGTAGTAGTAGGAGTAGCAGTTGCATTCGCTGTAGCAAAAGTAATTATAGTACAGTAGTAGTAGGAGTATCACTAGGAAAAATAATGGTAGTAGTAGTAGTAGCAGGAGTAGTAGTAGTAATAGTAGCAGTAGGAGCAGAACAAATAGTAGTAGTAGTAATAGTAGTTGGAGAATTCAAAGTAGCAGTATTAGAAGTAGCAGTGGTAGTAGCAGTAGTAGTTGTTGTAGTAGTAGCTATAGCAGGTGTGGGGGAGCAGTAGTAGAAGAATTAGTAGTAGTAACGGTAGCATTAGTAGTGGTAGTAGTAGTGGCAGTAGTAGTAGTTGCAGTAGTAGCAGTTGTAGTAGTAGTTATTGTAGTAGTAGTTACAGTAGTAATAGCAGTTGTAGTAATAGTAGTAGAAGCCGAAGTAGTAGTAGTCATAGTATTAGCAGCAGTCGTAGTCGTAATAGTTATAGGAGCAGTAGTAGTAGTAGTAGTAGCAGTGGTCGTAGTAGTAGTAGTGGTGGTGGTACCAATAGATGTAGTATAGTAGTAGTGGCAGTAGTAGTAGCATAGCAGCAATAGTAGTAGCAATAATAGCAGTAATATTAGTAGTAGCAATGAAAGCAGTAGCAAAAGTAGTAGCAGCAGCAGCCATAGTAGCAGCAGCAGCAGTAGTTGTAGTGGTCATAGTTGTGGTTGAAGTATTTGCAGTAGTAGTAGTAATAGTGGTGATAGTAGTTGTTGTAGTAGGAGAAGCAGCAGCATTACCAATAGTAGTTGTTGCAACATTTGTAGCAGTAGTAGTAGTGGTAGTAGTAGTATTAGCAATAGTAGTATTAGCAGTAGTTGTAGTAGTAGTAGTAGGAGAGCAGAAGTAGCAATGATAGTTGTAGTAGTAGAAATAGTAGTAGCAGTTGCAGTAGTAGTAGTAGTATTAGCAATAGCAGTAGCAATAGCAGCAGTTGTAGTAGTAGCAGTAGTAATAGTAGTAGAAGAAGTTGTAGCTGAAGTTATAGCAGTAGTTGTTGTTGTTGTTGTAGTTGTTGCAGTATTAGGAGTAGTAGCACCAATAGTAGTAGCAATAGTAGCAGCAATTTTAGAAGTTGTAGTAGTAGTAGCAGTACAAGTACTCGCTATTGTAGCAGTAGTAGCAGAATTAGTAGTCGCTGTTGAATCAGCATTAATGGTACTAGTAACAGTAGATGCAGTATTAGCAGTTGTAGAAGTGGTAGAAATAGTAGTAGTGAAATTAGTAGAAGTAGTAGTCATAGTAGTAGCAGAAGTAGAAGCAGTAGTAGTCTAGTAGTAGTAGTAGTAGTAGCAGTCATAGTAGTTGTAGGAGAAGTAGAGCAGTAGCAGTACTATAGCAACAGTGACAACTGCAGTATCAGTAGTAGTAGAAGTAGTAGTAGGAGTAGCAGTAGTTGTTGTTGATGTAGGAGAAGTTGTACTAGTAGCAGTAGTAATAGTTGTGGTTGTACCACTAGTAGTATCAGTAGTAGTAGTAGCAGCAGTAGTAGTAGTAGTAATAATAGTATTAGTAGTAGTTGCAATACTGGTAGTAGTATTAGTAGTAGAAGTAGTAGTAGCTAAAGCAATTGTAGTAGTAGTAGTAGTAGTAGTAGTAGGAGAAGTAATAGTTGTAGTAATAGTAGTAGTAGGAGAAGTAGTAGTTGTAGCAGTAGTAGTAGTCATAGTAGTAGTAGAAGTAGTATCTGTAGTTGTAGTAGGAGAAATTGTAGCTGCAGTAGCAGTTGTAGTAACAGTAGTAGTAGTTGCAATAGTAGTAGCAGAAGTGGTAATATTAGTAGTAGTAGTATTAATAGTAGAAGAATTAGTTGTAGTAGTTCTATTAGTAGCAGAAGTTGGAGTAGCAGCAGTATTAGTAGCAGTGATAGTAGGAGTAGTAGTACAAGTACCAGTAGTAGTAGCAATAGTAGTAGCAGCAGTTGCAACAACAATAGTAGTAATGGTAGGAGGAAGAGGAGGAGTAGTAGCAGTAGCAATAGTGGTAGTGGTAATAGTAATAGTTGTAGCAGTAGTGGTAGCGGCAATAGTCATAATAGTAGTAGTTGTTGTAGTAGTACTAGTAGTAGTTGCAGTTATAGTAGTAGTAGTAACAGTAGTATTATTAGTAGTAGTAGTAGCAGTAATAGTAGTATTAGTAGTAACAGTAGCAACAGTATTATTGGTTGCAGTAGTAGAAGTTGCTATAGTAGTAGTCAGAGCAATAGTACCAGTTGTAGTAGTAGTAGTGGCAGTAATAGTTGTAGCGTAAGATGTAGTAGTAGTAGTAGTAGCAGTGGTAGTTGTAGTAACAGTAGTATTAGTAGGAGCAGCAGTTATTATAGTAGTAGAGTTTGGAGCAGTGGTAATAGTAGTAGCAGATGTAGTAACAATAGCAGAAGCAGTAGAAGTTCTAGTAGTAATATTCGTAGTAGCAGTTGTAGTATCAGTAGTAGTAGTTGTGGTAGTAGTAAAACTAGCAGCAGTTGTAGTTGCAGAAGTTGTAGCAGTAGTAGTAGCCATAGTAGTAGTGGTTGTAGTACTTGTAGTAGTTGTTGTTGTTATTATGGCAATAGTTGCAGTAGTAGTATTAGCAGTAGTGATTGTAGTGGCAGTCAAATTAGCGGTAGAAGTAGCGGTAGTAGCAACAATAGTAGTTGTTGTTGTTGTTGTTGTAGCAATAGTAGCAGTAGTAGCGGTAGTAGTTGAAGTAATAGTAGTAGTAGTAGCTATTGTGGCAGTAGTTGTTGTAGTGGTAGTCGAAGAAGAGGTAGCAGTAGTAGCAATAGTAACAATACTAGTTGTAGTAGCCGTAGCACTAGTCGTAGCAGCAGCAGTAGTAGTTGAAGTTGTAATAGAACTAGAAGTAGTAGTAGTAGTAGTTGTAGTAGTAGTTTAGGAATACTAGAAGTAGTAGTAGTAGTAGCGACAATAGTATTAGTTGGAGTAGCAGTAGCAGCAGCAGCAGCAGCAGTAGTAGTGGTAATTATAGTAGGAGAAGAAGTAGTAGTAGAAGCTGCAGTAGAAGCAGCAGTAATAGCAGCAATAGTAGTAGTAGTGGTGGTAGTAGTAGCAGTTGTAGCAGCAGTAGCAATAGTAGTTGTAGCAGTAGCAGTAGTAGCAGTATTAGCAATACTAGTAGTAATTGTAGTAGTAGTAGCAGTAACAGCAGCAGCAATAGCAGCAGTAGTAGTATTGGTAGTAGTTGCAGTAGTAGTGGTTGTAGTTGTAGTAGTTGTGATAATAGTAGTGGTAGTTGAAGTGGAAGTATCAGCAGAAGTTGAAGTAGTAGTAGCAGCAGTAGCAGTCGTAGTTCGAGAAGAAGTAGTAGAAGCAGTAGAAGTAGTTGAAGTAGAGGTAGTAGTAGTTGTAGTTGTGGTAGAAGTAGCAGTAGTCATAGTAGTCACAGTAGTAGAGCAGTTGCAGTAGAAGTAGTAGCAGAAGTAGTAGTAGTAGTAACACTACCAGTTAAACCATCATTAGTAGTAGTAGACGTAGTAGCAGAAGTCGTAGTAGTAGCAGTAGTAGTTGTAGTAGTAGTAGAGGAACAATAGTTGCTGCAAAGTAGTAGTAGTGTTGGTAGTAATTGTAGGAGTATTATTTTTAGTAGTAGGAGTAACAACAGCGGTAGTAGTAGTAGAAGTAGGAGTAGTAGTTGCAGTAATAGCTGTAGTAGTAGAAGTAATAGTATAAGCAGCAGTAGTAGTAGTAGGAGTAACAACAACAGTAGTAGTAGTAAAAGTAGTAGGAGCAGGAGTAGTAGTAGCAGTAATAGTAGTAGTTGTAGATAGAAGTAGTAGGAGCAGGAGTAGCAGCTGTTGTAGTAGCAATAGTAGTTGGAGTACTAGTAGCAGTAGTAGTAGTAGTTGGAGCGATATTAGTGGATGTAGGGGCAGCAACAATCATAGTAGTAGGAGTAGTAGTAGCAGGAGTAATAGTTGTTGTTGTAGGAGCAATAGCGGTAGTAGTAGGAGGAGCAGTAGCGGTAGTAGTAGTACTTGCAGGAGTATCATTACTAAAAATAATAGTAGTTGTAGTAGTAGTGTAGCAGTAGTACTAGTACTAGTAGTTGCCGTAGCAGTAGTCATAGTAGAGGTGGTAGCAGCAGCAGTAATTATAGTAGTTGCAGCAGTAGCAGTGCCATTTGTAGGAGCAATAGTTGTAGTTGTAGCAGTCGTAGAAGTAGTAGTATTAGTAGTAGTAGTAGTCGCAGTAGTCGTAGTTGTTGGCGAAGTCAGAGTAGTAGTAGCAGCAGTTGCATTGGTAGTAGTAGTAGCAGTAGTAGTACTAGTACTAGTAGTAGTAGTAGTAAAAATAGTAGCAGCATAAATAGTAGAAGTAGTAGTAACA
>RXID01012513.1:0-7500 GCA_005019695.1 Trichopus zeylanicus subsp. travancoricus
CTACTACTACTACTACTACTACCACTACTACTACAACAACTACTGCTACTACTCCTACTAGTGCTATTTCTGCCACTACTCATATTACTGCTGCTGCTACTACTATTACCACCAATTCAACAACAACAACTACTACTGCTACTATTACTACTGCTACTAGTATGACAACTACTATAGCTATTACTATTACCACAACTACTGCTACTACTACTACTACTGCTATAATAACAACTACTACCCCTATAACTACTAAAACTTTTACTACGACTGCTACTACCGCTACTTTTAGTATTACTACTACTACTCCTACTGCAACTCCTACTACTACGCCAACTACTACTACTACTACTGTACAACTATGACTACTCCTACTCCAAAACCAACTTTTACTACAACTACTATTGCAACTATAACTACTATTATTACTACCACTACTACTACAAATAGTAGTACTACTACTATAGCTTCTACAACTACTACTACAACAACTACTAGCACTACTACTACTGCTCCTGCTACAATGACAACTGCTACTATTGTTGCCGCTGCTGCGGCTGCTGTCGACACTAACACAACTACCACTACTACTACTATTATTATTCCTAGTACTTGTACTTCTGCTAGTACTGCTACCACTACCAAAACTGCTATAACTGCTTCTGCTGCTACTACAAGGACTACTACTATAACTACTAATGCAACAACTACTAATTCTTTTGCTGCTACTACTACTTCTGCTACTACTACCCGTACTACCACTACTTTTGCTCCTCCTACTATCGCTACTACTTGTACTACTACTACTACTACCGTATTACTACTACGACAACTACTACTAGTATTACTACTACTAATACTACTGCTACTACAAACACTACAACTCGTATTACTACTACAACAACTGCTACTACTCCTACTACTACTACTGCTACTGCTGCTACTACTACTGCTACTACTACTACTACCTATTCTACTACTACTACTACTGCTGCTGCTACCACCACAACTACTACTACCACTACTACTTCTATTACTTATTCTATTACTTCTACTTCTACTAATACTACTATAGCTATTAGTCCTACTACTACCAAAACTACTACTGCTATTGCTACTTCTACTGCAGTTATTACCACAACTACTACTACTATTGCTACTACTGCTACTACTACCACTATTACTACTACTACTACTACTACTACTACTACTACTACTACTACTACTACTACTACTACTACTACTACTACTACTACTAATTGCTACTGCCACGACTACTACTACTACTCTTATTATTACTACTATTACTCCTACTACTGCTATTATTCCTGTTGTTGTTGTTGTTGTTGTTGCTACTACTACTACTACTACTACCACCACCACCACAACCACTACTGCTATTGCTACTACTACTGCAATTATTACCACAACTACTACTACTACTACCACTATTACTACTACTACTACTACTACTACTACTACTACTACTACTACTACTACTACTACTACTACTACTATTGCTACCACAACTACTACTATAGTTGCGACTATTGCTACCGCCACGACTACTATTACTACTATTATTATTACTACTATTACTCCTACTACTGCTATATCACTGTTGTTGTTGTTGGTACTACTACTACTGCTACTACTACTACTAATACTACTACAACTAGTACGATTATGGCTACTTCTACTACTAATTCTACTACTCCCACTACTTCTCCAACTACTTCTACTACTGCAACTACTACTACTGCTACTATTATTGTGACTACTTCTACTACTACTACTTCTACTACTACCACGACTACTACTACTACTATTACTACTACTACTACTACTGCAACGCTTACTACTACTACTGCTACTGCTACAACTATTGCAACTGCAACAGCTACTACAACTACTACTAGTACTACTGCTACTTCTCTTGCTAATACTACTACGAGTACTACTACTGCTACGACTACTGTAGCTACTACTATTACTACTACTACAACTACTACTACAACTACCAATGCTACTTCTATAACTTCTCCTACTACTACAACTACTATAACTACCACTACTATTGTGACTATTGCAACTATTGCAACTATTGCTTTTAGTTCTATGACTAGTACAACAACTACTACAACTCCTGCACCAATTGATACAATGGCTACTCCTACTACTACTCCTACAACTCCTACTACTACTACTTCTACAACAACAATTACTACTAATACTACTACTACTACTATTGCTACTAAAATTACTACTCCGACTAATACCACTATTACGATACTACTATTACTAGCACTACTACTATAGATACTAATAGAATTACTACTACAACTACTACTACTATGACTACTATTACTTCTGTTACTACTATAGCTACCACCATTGCTAGTACTCCTACTACTCCTGCAACTACTGCTACAATAGCTACAACTTCTATGAGTAGTAGTACTACTACTGCTACTACTACAGCTTCTCCCATAACAACTACTGCTGCTATTACTACTGCAACTATTACTATAAATTTTGCTACTCCTGCTATTACTTCGACGACGACTACTGCTACTGCTACTACTACTGGTACTACTGCTATTTCAGCTTCTACTACAGTTGTTGCCACTACCACTACTGCTACCATAATAATTGCAGCTACTTCTGCTGCTACTACAGCTAGTACTACTGTTACTACTACTTCTACTCCTACTACTACTCCTTCCCCTGCACCTAATCCTACTGCTACTACTACTCCTACTACTTCTACAACTGCTACTAGCACTAGTACTACTAATACAACAATTGTGACTACTTTTGCTGCTATTACTACTACTTCTCCTTTTGCTGCTATTACTACTACTTCTCCTATTACCACTACTACTACTACTATGACTACTATTACAACAACTACTACTACTACTATTACTACTATTATAACTTCTATTACTACTTCCACTACTACTGCTTCTGACACTGCTACTATTACTACTACTATGACAACTACTACTGCTACTGCTATGGCCACTACTATTCCTATTACTACCACTAATATTGCTACTACTGCTACCATGAATACTACTGCTACTATGACTACAACTACTTCTACTACTATCCTACTACTGAAGCTACTATAGCTTCTACTACTACTACTACAAGAGCAACAACTACTACCTCTACTTCAACAACTACATCCACTACAGTTGCTACTGCTAGTACTACAACTACTATTGCTATTACTGTTGCCACTATTACTACTGCTACTGTAACTGCTACTACTATTGCTACTACAACTACTACTATTCCTTCTACTACTACAACTACTTCTACTGCTACTACACATACTACTGTTGCTTCTACCACAATAACTATTACTGCTACCACAATTGCTACTACTACAACTACTACTACTCCCACTAATACTACTTCTCTACTACTACATATACTACTTCTACTACTACTACTATAACTACTACTACTACTACAACTGCTGCTATTACGGCAACTCCTACTACTAGTACTACAATAAGAACAAGTCCTCCTACTGCTACTACTAGTACTACTACTACAAATAATACAACTACTAATGCTAATAGTACTGCTATTGCTGCAACTAGAATAAATACTACTGCAATTATTGATAGTACTGCAACTACTGCTACTACAACGAGTACCACTACTAATGCTGCTGCTCCTACTACTGCTGCTTCTTCTACTACTACTACCACTACTACTGCTACTGCTGCTACTACTACTGATACTACTACTACTGCCACTGCTGCAACTACTATTGTGGCTGCTGCTACTACTACTACTACTCCTCCTGCTACAACAACTACTACTACTATTACTAATACTGCTACGACCACTACTGCTGCTACTGCTACTACTACTTCTGCAACTACTACTACTGTCGCGTCTACTGCTGCACCTAGCACTACCACAACAATAACAAAAACAACAACAACTACTACTACTCTACCACTCCCCCTACTAATACTACTATTACCACTACTATAATCGCGGCTACTGCTACAACTACTACTGCGGCTACGATTGCTGCTACTACTAATACTACTATCGCCACTGCTACTACTACTAATACTACTACTAAACAACAATGACTACTACTACTACAACAACAACAACTACTGCTGCTACTGCTACTACTACCACCACCACCACTGCTGCTACTACTACTACAGCTGCTACTAGTACTACTACGACAACTGCTACTACTACCACCCCTACTAATGCAGCTAGTACTACTACTGCTATTATTAGTGCCGCTAGTACTATGGCTACTACTACAACTGCTGCTGCTAATACTATTACTGCTTATGCCACTACTGATGCTGCTACTACTATAACTCTTGCTGCTACTACTACTGCAACTACTACTTCTACTACTGCTACTCCGACTACTACAACAACTGCTCCTACTACTACCGCTACTACAACTACTTCTACTACTACTTCTACCACAACCACTACTACTACTCCTACTACTCCTACTAGTACTGCTGCTGCTACCACTACTACTACTACTACTGCCACTACTGCTTCTCCTATCACTACTACTACTATTGCTACTACTACAACTACTGCTATGATTGTTGTACTACTATTGCTATCGTAGCTAATAATACTACTACTCCTACTTCGCATACTAATATTGTTGTTGCAAATACTACCGCTGCTACTACTACTGTGACAACAACTGTTGCTACTACAACAACAACTACTACTACTTTTGCTACTACTACTACTACTGCTACTACAACTCCTGCTACTATTACAGTGACTACTATTGCTGCTACTACTACTACTACTACTACAAGTACTACTACTACTACTACTACTACTACTACTACTACTACTATATCTACTACAACTACTATTGCTACTGCTACTTCTCTTACTACTAGCACAACAATTGTAACTTCAATTGCTACTACTACTACTACTCCCACTACAATAGCTACTGCTGCTACTACATCAACAACTAAAGCTGCTACTGTAAGAACTAGTGCTACTTCTACTACTTTTGCTACTGCTACTACTACTACTGCTGCCGCTACTACCAGCAGTAGTAGTACTACTACTGCTACTACTATTGCTATGACAACAACTACTACCACTACTACTGCTACTGCCACCACCACCAGTACTACTACTACTGTGGCTACCAATACTATTACCACTACTCCTAGTAATGCTAGTACATTTGTTGTTGTTATTTTTGCTGCTACTACTACTACAACTGCTACTATTGTTGTTGTTGCTACCGCTACTATTACGACTATGACTTCTCTTACCACTACTGCTACTGCTACTGCTTCTACTACTCCTACACTGCAACTGCTTCTAATACTACTACACTACTACTAGTGCTACTGCTACTACTGCTAAGGCTATAACTATTACTACTACAACTGCAGTACTGCTACTATTGCTACTGCTTCTACTACTATTACAATGAATGCAGCTACTAATGCTTCTACTACAATTGTTACCATTACAACAAATGCTAATACAACCACTATTACAACCACTGCTACTGCTAGTACTACTACATTAACTACCACGAGTACTACTTCTCCTGCAATAACAATGACTACTACTTCTCCAACTACTACCGCTACTGCTGCTGCTACTACTACTACAACTACTGCTACTGCTACTACTACTATTACTACTACTACTACAGCTACTGCTGTTATTACAACAATAACAACTACTGCTATGACTACTCCCCCACCTACTACAACTACTGCTACTACTACTTCTATTACTACTACTACATCTACTACTAACACTACTACAACTACTACTTCCACTATTACTACAACTACTACCATTCCTACTACTGCTACTACTACATCTTCTCCCCCTACTACTACTTCTGCTACTACTGCTGCAACAACTACTAAAATTATTACCACTACTACTGCTTCTGCTATAATGACTACTACTACATCTACTAGTACTTCGACTTTTGTGACTACTGTGGCCACTACGACTACTACTTCTACTACTGCAACTGCTACTACCACAACTCTAGCTACTACTATAACAATTACTACTACTACTATAGCTAATGCTACTGCTTCTACAATCACTACTACTCCTCTTAATGCTACTATTATTGTTGCTACTACTATTACCACTACTACTACTACTTTTATTACTACTATTACTTCCACTACTACTATTTTTGCTACAAATACTTATGCTACAATTGCGGCTTCTATAGCAACTATTACTACTCTTGCTACTATTGCTACTACTACTACTTCTGCTACTACTACTACTACTACTACTACAACCACTACTAGTACTGTGATAGATACTGCTACTACTGCGGCTGCTGCTATCACTACTACTACTGCTATTATCACTACTAATACTACTACAACTACTACAGCTGCTGCTGCTACTGCTATTGCAGGTGCTGCCACTAAAACTACTTCTCCTACTACTAATACTACGATAACTTCTTCTACTGCTACTACTAACGTGACTACTTCTACCACTACTACTACTACTCCTACTGCTTCTACTTCTGCTTCTACTATTGCTACTACTATTGCTACTACTATTACAACAACTACTACTATTGTTGCTATTACTACTACTACTAGTGCTATTGCTACTACTCTTGCTACTGCTACTGCCATTACTATTGCTATTAAGACTACTTCTAGTACAACTTCTGCGACAACTAGTACTACTACTACTAGTACTACAACTACGGCTACTATTACTACAACTACTACTCCTACAACTACTACAACTGCTGTTGTTGTTACTGCTAATACTACCACTAATGCTAATGCTACTACTACTAATACACTGCTACTCTTTTGACAACATCTACAACTACCACTCCTTTTGCGACAATTACTGTTATTCCAGCTACTGCTGCTACTATTACTACTACTACTACCACTATTGCTAATATTTCTACTACTACTACTACTATTACTACTACTAGCACTGCTACTACTACTACTACTACTACTATTACTACTACTACTACTGCAGCTGCAACTACCACTACTACTACTACTACTATAGCTTCTATTGTTGCAACTACTGCTGCTGCTAGTACTACTACTACTACTACTGCTACTACAACTATTGTTGTTGCTGCTGCTACTGCTTCTACAACTACTACTACTTTTACTACTACGGCTGCTACAATCATTGCTAGTACTACAATTAGTGCTGCTGCTGCTCCTACTGTCGCGGCTGCCACTACTATGACTACAAAACCTACTACTTCTCCAACTACTACTACTACTATACTACTACTACTGCTACTACAACCACTACTGATACTACTAATATTATTGCTACAACAACAACTGCTACTACTATTCTACTGCTACTACTGCTACAATTGCTACTATTGCTGCCGCTACTACTATTCAAACTACAACCATAACTATTAATACTACCCTTACAACTGTTGCTACTACAACTACTCCTCCTGCTACT
>RXID01012514.1:0-11727 GCA_005019695.1 Trichopus zeylanicus subsp. travancoricus
ACTCCTACTACTACTACTACTACTACTACTACTACTACTACTACTACTACTACCACTAATACTGCTACTACTACTACAACTACTATTACACAACAACAACAACTACTACTACAACACTACTACTATTATTGCTACTACTACTACTACTACTACTACTACTACCACTACCACCACCACCACCACCACTACTACTACTACTCCTTTTGCTACTACTACTACTCCTACTACTGCACTATTACTACAACTACAACTACTAGAACTGCTACTACTATTTCTACTACTAAAACTACTAATACTACTACAACTACTGCTACAACTACTACTTCTACAACTACTCCTTATGCTACTACTACGACAACTTTTACTACTATTGCTACTATTACAACTACTAGTGCTCCTACTGCTACGACTAATACTACAACTACTACTAATACTACTACTTCTACTACTACTACTCCTACAACTATTGCAACTACCACTTCTAATACTCCACCTACTACTAATACTACAACAGCCACTGCTGCTACTACTACTACTATTACTACTACACAAACTCTTATGCCTATTGCTACTCCTACTACTACTTTACTACTACAACTACTACTACAATAACTTCCACTAGTACTATTACTTCTACTACTATTGTTGCTATTATTACTAAAACTACTGCAACTACTACTACTACTACTACTGTTGCTACTAGTACTACTACTACAACTCCAGTTATCACAACAACTACTACTACTACTGCAACTACTATGACCGCTCCTACTGCTACTACTGCTACTTCTAACACTCCTACGACTTATGCGACTACTACTCCAACTATAACTATAACGACTACACTCCAACAACAACTACTACTACTACAACCAGTACTACAATTACGACAACTCCAACTGTTACTACTGCTCCCAGTACTATTATTACTACTACTACTACTAGTTGAACTAATACTACTACTCCAAACATTCCCACTACTACTACTACTACAACAATGGCTACTACTGCTGTTGCTACTACTACTACTACTTTAGCTACTGTTGGTGCTATTACTTCTACAACTACAAATACTACTCCTATGGCTACTACTACTAGTCCTATTATTACTGCTACTACTTCTACGATTTATACTACTACCACTACTACAACTACTATTGCTGCAACTACTACTACTGCTGCTGCTGCTACTACTACTACTACTATTACTACTACTCCTATTACTACTACTACTACTCTAACTACTTCCACTACTTCTGCTACTACTACTCCTACTGTAGCTCTGACTACTTCTAACACTCCTCCTACTACTACTACCCCTACACCAACATCGACTACTACTACTACTATTACAATAACAACTACTACTTCAACAACAACTACTACTACTACTGTTACTACTACTACTATTGTTACTACTACTACTAATACAAACACAACTACTACTACTACCACTCCTACTACTACTCCTACGCCAACTCTTACTACTACTCCTACTACAAGTCCTACTCCTACACCTACTGCTATTACGGCTATTCCTACTACTAATAGTAACACTACTATTGCTACTACTACTATTAGTCCTAACACTCCTGTTGCTACTACTGCTATTACAACTACTACTTCCCCTTCTATAATAACTACTACTACTGCTACTCATACTATAACAACTATGGCGACTACTCCTACTACTACTACTACTACAACTGCTATTGCTGCTACTACTACTACTGCTGCTGCTACTGCTACTACTACTTCCACTAATATTTCTACTATTGCTACTACTATTACTCTACTACTACTATGACTACTATAATTACCACTACTATTACAACTACTACTCCCAGTACTACTAACACTACTAATATTACGACTACTACGACTACTACTACTATGACTACTACTGCTAGTACTACAACTACTACTAGTAGTCTGATTACCACTACTATACTATTACTACTACTACCACCACTACTACTACTATTACTACTACTACTTCTACTACTATTACTTCTGCTATGACTATAATAAGTACTACTGCAACTAAAATAGCTACTACTAGTACTTTGACTTATACTGCAATGACTACTAAAACTACTACTACTACTAGTACACTTACTACTATTGCTACTATTACTGCACCTACTATTATAATTACTACAACTGCTACAACAACTAATGTTGCTACTCTTGTTGTTGCTGCTACTAATACGACTACTACTACTACTTCTTTCGAGATGGCTACTACTATTGCTAATACTATTGAGACTCCTACAACTATTGCTGCTGCTACTACTAGTACTACTTTTGCAACTACCACTACTGCTATAACTATGGCGACTACTACTACTACTACTACTTCTTCTCTAGCTACTTATGCTGCAACAACAACAACAACAACTACTACTACTACAACTATAACAACTACTACTGCTACTATTACTATTGCTGCTACTACTACTACTAATGCAAGTACTACTACTACTATTACTACTACAAATACTACTATTACTGCTACTGCTACTACCCTTACTACTACTGATACTACTACCTCAACTACTACTACTATTTATTATTCTTCTTTAACTACTACTACTACTACTACTACTACTACTACCACTGCTACTACTAGTACTGCACCTCCTCCTACTCCTTCTCTTGCTATTAGTTCCACTACTACTAGTACTACAATAGTAACAACAACAACTACTTCTACTACTGCAACTACTATGACTACAAGAGCAACAACTACTACTACTACTCTTGCTACTACTACTACTATGATTATGACTACTACTACTTCAACTGCAACTACTAAAACTACTACTACTACTATTGCTATTGCCAAAACCTCTACTACTTCTACTACTGCTACTACTACTACACTACAACTACACTACAACTACAACTACAACTATTGCTACTACTACTACTCCTATTGCTACTACTATTGCTACTTCTACTACTACTACTACTACTGCTACTGCTGCTACTGCTGTTGCTGCTGCTGCTATTGCTGCTGTTACTACTTTGACTACAACTACTACTAAGACAACACTACTACTATTATTGCTACTACTACTACTACTACTACTACTACTCCTAGTAGCAACAATAGTACTAGCAACAGTAGTAGCAGTAGTAGTCACAATAGCAGCAGTAGTGCTAGTAGTACCTGTAGCTATAGTGATAGTAGTAGTGGTAGTAGTAGTAGTTATAGACATAAGAGTTGTAGCAACACTAGTGATAGTAGTTGTAGCAACAGTAGTAGTAGTAGCAGAAGCAGTCATAGTAATAGTAGTAGTACTAGTAATTACAGTAGAGGCAATAATAGTAGTAGTAATTTATTAGGAGAAGTGGTAATTCTGTTGGTAGTAGTTGTAGTAGTAGCAAAAGGCGTAGGTATAGGAGTAGGTGTAGCAGTAGGAGTCGTGATAGTTGCAGTAGTAGTAGTAGTAGTAGTAGTAGTAGTAGTAGTAGTAGTAGTAGTAGTAGTAGTAGTAGTAGTAGTAGTAAGAGTACTAGTAGTAGTAGTAGCAGCCAGTAGTTTGTCGTAGTAAGTCCGTAGTAAGTAGTAGTAGTATGGAGTAGTAGAAGTAGCATTTGGAGTATTAGTAGTAGTAGTCCTAGTAGTCACAGTAGCAGAAGTAGTAGCTGTTGTAGTAGTAGTAGTTCAAGTAGTAGTAGTGGTAATAGTAGTATTAGTAATAGTAGCAGGAGCACGAGTGGTAGTGGTAGGAGTAGTTTTAGTTGTTATAGTAGTACCAGTAGTAGCATTATTTGTAGTAACAGTAGTAGTTGTAGGAGAAGTAGTGGTATTAGTAGTAGTAGTTATAGTAGAAATGAAGTAACAGTAGTAGTAGTAGTAGTAGTAGTAGAGTAGTAGTAGAGTAGTAGTTGCAGTAGTAGCAGCTGTGTAGTAGTTTAGTAGTAGTAGTGCAAGTAGTAGTAGTCGTAGTATACTCGTCGTAGTGTTAGTAGTGGGTAGTTGGTTAGTAGTAGCAGTAGTTGTAGTTGTTGTAGTAGGAGGAGTAGTAGTAGTAGTTTTATTGTTATTATTGTAGGATCAGCAGCAATAGTAGTAGTAGTGGTAGTTATTATTGTTGTTATAGTAGTAGCAGTAGTAGAAGTAGTAGCTAAAGTAGTTGGAGTAGTAGTAGTAGGAGAAGGAGTAGTATTAGTAGTAGTAGCAAAAATAATACAAGTGGAAGTAGTAACAGCAGTAGCGGCAGTAGTAGTAGTAGTAATAGTAGTAACAATAGTAGTAGTAGTTGTTGTTGCAGGATTTGTAGTAGTAGTAGTGGGGTAAGTTTTAGTAGTAGTAGTAGTAGCAGTAGTAGTTGTTGTTGTAGTAGTAATAGTAGTAGTACTAGTAATAGGAGTAGAAGTAGTAGTAGTATTTGAAGCTGTGATTGCCATTGTTGTAGTGGTAGTTGCAGTAGTAGCAGTATTTGTAGTAGTATTAGTAGTAGTTGTTGTTGTAGTAGTAGTAGTAGTTATTGTAATATTAGGTGGAGGAGTGTAGTAGTAGAGGTAGTAGTTTTAGTAGTTGTAGTAGTAGTAGTTGCAGTAATAGTAGTCATAATAGTAGTTGTAAGTATTGCAGTAGTAGTAGACGTATTACCAGTAGTAGTAGTAGTGGTTGCAGCAATAGTACTAGTAATAGTAGTAGTAGTAGCTGTAGAAGTGGTAGTAGTAGCAACTGAAGTTGTAGTAGTTGTAGTAGTGGCAGTAGGAGTAGCAACAATAGTAGTAGGAGTAGTAATAGTAGTAGTAGTAGTAGAAGTAGTTGTAGTTGTGGTACTAGTAGTAGTGGCAAGAGTTGTCATTGTAACAATGGTAGTAGTAGTAGTAGTAGTAGAGTAGTAGTAGAAGTAGCAGTAGGAGTAGTTGTTGTAGTAGAAGTAGTAGTAGTGGTAGTAGTAGTAGTAGTAGTGGTAGGAGTAGTTGCTACCGTAGTAGTAGCAATAATAGTAGGAGCAGTAGTCGCAGCAGTAGTAGTACTACTAGCAGTATCTGTAGTTGTAGTGGTCGTAGTCGTGCTAGCAGAAGTTGTCGTAGTCATAAGAGTAGCAGCAACAGTAGTAGTAGTTGTTGTAGCAGTAGTAGCAGCAGCAGTAGTAGTAGTAGCTGTAGCAGTAGTAGCAGTAGCAGTAATAGAATAGTAGTAATAGCAGTAGTAGTAGTAGTAGGAGCAGCAGTAGTAGTAATGTAGGAGTGCTTGTAATAGTAGTAGTAGTAGCAATAGTAGTACCAGTAGTATAGTAGTAGTAATAATAGTTGTGGGAGCAGATGTAGTTGTACTATAATGGCAGGTGTAGGAGTTGGTTTAGTAGGAGTAGTTGTAGTAGTAGAAGTGTTAGTAGTACGAGTACTAGTAGCAATTGTAGCAGCAGCAGTAATAGTAGTAAGAGTAGTAGCAGTAGTAGTAGTAGAAGTAGTTGTAGGAGTAGGAGTAGGAGTAGGAGTAGTAGTATTAATTGTAGCAGCAGTAGTAGTAGTAGTAGTTAATCGAAGTAGATTTAGGAATAGGAGTAGCAGTAGGAGTAGCAGTAGTAGTAGTATTAATAGTCGTAGTAGTAATAGTAGTAGTAGCAGTAGTACTAGCAATAGTAGCAATAGTAGTAACAGTAACAATAGTAGTAGTAATTGTAGTAGTAGTAGTAATAGTAATAGTGGTAGTAGTGGTAGTTGTAGTAGTCAAAGTAGCAGTAGTAGCAGCAGCAGTAGGTGTAGCAGTAGTAGTAGTAGTAGGCACAGTAGTAGTAGGTGTAGCAGCAGTAGTAGTAGGCATAGTAATAGTAGTAGTAGTAGTAGTAGTAGTAGTAGTAGTAGTGCTAGCAGTAGTTGTTGTAGCAGAAGTAGTACTCGTACTAGTCGTAAAACTAGTAGTAGGGATAGTAGTTGTAACAATAGTAGTAATAGTAGTAACAGTAGTAGTTGTAGTAATCGTACGAGTAGTAGTACTAGTAGAAGTTGTTGTAGTAGTTATTGTTGTAATTCGAGTAGTAGTAGTAGTAGCAACAATAGTAGTAGTTGTAGTAGTAGTTGTAGTAGTTGCCGTAGTTATAGTTGTAGTATTAGTAGTAGTTATAGTAGTCATAGTAGTAGTAGTAGTAGCAGCAACTGTAGGAGTTGGAGTAAGAGTCGTTGTAGTAGTAGTAGTAGGAGTAGCAGCAGTAGCAGTAGTAGTAGTACAGTACCAGCATTGGCAGGGGTAGTAGTTATAGTAGGGGTAGTATTGGTAGTAGTTGCAGTAAAAGTAGGAGTCTATATAGGAGTAGTAGTAGGGGTAGTTGGTGTTGGAGTAGTGGTACTAGTAGTAGTAGTTGGAGTCTAAGTAACTGTTGGAGTTGGGTTTGGAGTAGTAGTAGTAGTTGGAGTAGTAGTCATGTTACTGGTAGTAGTTATAGTAGTATTAGTAGTAGTTGTTGTAGTTGCAGTCATAGTGGGAGTAGTAGCACTAGTAGTAGCAGCAGTAGTAGTAGTTCTTGTAGTGGTAGTGGTTATAGTCGGAGTAGTAGCAATACTAGTAGTGCTTGTATTGGTCGTAGTAGTAGTAGTTGCAGTAGGAGAAGTAGCAATAGTAGTACTAGTGGTAATAGTAGTGCTAGTAGTAGTAATAGTTTTAGTAGCAGGAGCAGCAGTAGTTGTTGTAGGAGTAGTAGTTGTAGTAGTAGTAGTAGTAGTAATAGATGCAATAGTTGTAGCTATAGTAGTAGCAGTAGTAGTTGTAGTAGTAGTAGTAGAAGTAGTTGAATTAGTAGTAGTCGTAGTAGTAGTAGTAGCAGTAGTAGAAGCAGCAGCAGTAGTAGTAGTTGCAGTAGCTGCAGTAGTAGCAGCAGTAGCCGCGGTAACAGCAGCAGTAGCTGGACTAGCAGCAGAAGTAGTAGTTGACGTGGTAGTAGTACTAGTAGTAGTAGTAGCATAGGAACTAATAGTTTCAGCGGTAGTAGTAATTGTAGTATTAGGAGCATTGTAGTAGTAGTAGTAGTGGTAGGAGTAGTAGTATTAATAGGACAAGTGGTAATAGTAGTCGAAGTAGAAGAAGTAGTAGTAGTATTGGTGGTGTAGTAGTATTTGTAGGCGTTTGAGTAGAAATTGTTGTAGAAGTTGTAGCAGCTGTAGTAGTAGTAGTAGTAGTAGAGGGAGTAGGAGTAGTAGTAGTAGTAGCTGGAGTAGTACTAGGAGTAGGAGTAGAGGTAGAAGTAGTTGTAGTAGTAGTAGTAGTAGCTGCAGTGGTAGGAGTAGCAGTAGCAGCTATAGTATTAATGGTAGTAGTTGTTGTAGTAGGACTTCAAGTTGTAGTAGTAGAAGTAATGGCAGGAGTAGTAGTAGTTGTAATATTAGTTGCATTAGTAGTAGTAGTAGTAGCAGAAGTTTTTGTCATAGTAGTAGTAGTAGGAGCAGGAGTAGCAGCATGAGTTGGAGTAGGAGCAGTAGTAGCGTTAGGAGGAGTAGTAGTAGAGTAGTAGTAGTAGGAGTAGTAGTTGTAGTAGCAGTAGTAGTAGTAGTAGTAGTAGTATTAGGAGTAGTAGTTGTAGTACTAGTAGCAGTAGTAGTGGTACTAGTCGCAATTGTAGTCAAAGTAGTAGTAGTAGTAATAGTAGGAGCAGTAGCAGTAGTAATAGTAGAAGTAGTAGGAGAGTTAGGAGTAGTAGTAGGAGGAGGAGTTGTAGTAGTAGTTAGAATAGTTGTTGTAGCAATAGTAGCCATAGAAGCAGTTCTAGTTGGTGTATTAGGATTAGTAGGAGGCGTAGTATTAGTTGTAGTCGAAGTATCAATTGCAGTAGTAGTAGTAATAGTAGTAGTAATAGTAGGAGAACTAGTAGTTGTAGTGCTAGTTGGATTAGGACTGTGACTAGTAGTAGGATTAGTAGTAGGAGTAGTAATACTAGCAGTAGTAGCAGTAGTAGGATTAGTAGTACAAGTAGTAGTAGTAGTACTAGTTGGATTAGGAGTGGGACTAGTAGTAGTGGTACTAGTAGGAGTAGTAGGAGTAGTAGTACTAGCAGTAGCAGTAGTAGTAGTAACTGAGTGGTAGTTGTTGGATTATGGGTAGTAGTGGTAGTTTGAGTAGTAGTAGTAGTAGGAGTAGTAGTAGTAGCAGTGGTTATAGTAATAAGAGTAGTAGTAGTAGTAGCAGCAGTAGTAGTAGGAGTAGAAGTAGTAGCAGTAGGATTAGGAGTAGGAATTGTTGTAGTAGTAGTAGTAGTAGCAATAGTAGTAGTAGTAGTAGCTGTTGTAAAAGGAGTAATAGTAGTGGAAGTTGTACTAGAAGTAGAAGTAGTAGAGTAGTAGCAGCAAAAGTTGTAGTAGTTGTGGTGGTAGTAGAAGTAGTAGTGGTAGAAATCCGAGTAGTAGTTGTAGTAGTAGTAATAGGAGTAGTAGTAGTTGCAGTAGTGGCCATAGCATTAGTTGGAGTGGTAGTAGTGGTAGCAGTTGTAGTTGTAGTACTAGTTGTTGTTGTAATTGCGTTAGTAGCAGGAGTAGTTCTAGTGGTAGTTGTAGTAGTAATGGTAGTAGAAGTAGTAGAAGTATTAGGAGTTGTAGTAGTAGTTGTAGTAGTAGTAGCGGTTGTAGTAGGAGGAGGAGGGAAAATAGTAGAGGTAGCAATAGCTATCGTAATAGTAACAGCAGTAGCAGCAACAGTAGTAGTAGTAATAGTAGTAGTAGTAGTAGTAGTAGTAGTGGCAGCAACAACAGTAGTAGCCGCAGCTGTAGTAGAAGTAGCAGTAGTAGCAATAGTAAGAGCAATTACAGTAGGAGTAGCAATGGTAGTGGTAGGAGAAGTTATGGTAGTAGCAGTACCAGTAATAGTGTTAGTAGTAGTACTAGCCATACTAGCAGTAGTAGTAGTAATAGTAGTAGCCGCATTCGCAGTCATAGAAGTAGTTTTTGCAGCAACTGTAGTAGAAGTAGAAGTAATAGTATGAGTGGTACTAGCAATTGTAGTAGTAGCTATAGCAGGACTAATAGTAGTAATAGGAGTAGTAGTAGTAGTAGTTGAAATAGCAGTAGTTGTAGTAGTTGTAGTAGTAGTAGTAGTAATAGTAGGATTAGTAGTATAGTACCAGTAGTAGCAGTTGAAGTAGTTATACTATTGGTAATAATCGTAGTTGTTGTAGGAGTTGGAGTAGTAGTAGTTGGAGTAGGAGTAGTAGTAGTAGTTGGAGTAGCAGTCGTACTTGTGGTTGTAGTTCTAGTAAGAGTAGTTTTAGTAGGAGTAGTAGCAGTAGTGGTGGTGTAGTAGTAGTAGTAGGAGCAGTAGTAGCAGTAGCAGTAGTTATTGTTGTTGTAGTAGTTGTTGTAGTAGGAGTAGTAGAAGTAGTAGTAGTAGTAGTAATAGTAGTACTAGTAGTTGTTGTAGTAGTAGTAGTAGTAGTAATAGCGATAGTGGTAGTTGCAGTGGTAGGAGTAGTTGTTGTAGTCATAGTACTAGGTGTAGTATTTGGAGTAATAGTGGTAGCAGTAGCAGTAGTTGTTGTAGTAGTAGTAGTAGAAGTAATAGTAGAAATAGTAGTAGTAGTAGTAGTAGTAGTAGGAGCAGCTACAATAGTAGTCATAGTAATAATAGTAATCGGAGTCGAAGCAGGAATAGTTGTAGTATTAGTAGTACTATTAGTGGTAGTAATAGCAGTAGTGCCAGTAGGAGGAGGAGTAGTCGAAGTAGTAGTAGTAGTTGTAGTAATAATACTAGTAGTAGTGGTTATAACAGGATTAGTAGTCGTAGTAGAGGAAGCCGTAGGAGAAGGAGTTGTAGTTGCAGAAGATGTAGCAGCAGTAGTAGTAAGAGTAGTAGTAGGTGTTGTAGTTGTAGTAGTAGTAGCAGCAGTAGCAATAGGAGGAATAGTTGTAGTAGTAGTAGTAGTATTAGTAGTAGGTTTTGTAGTAGTTGTAGTAGTAGTTGTAAAAACAACAGTAGCAACAACAATAGTAAATTAGTATTAGTAGATATAGTAGTAGTAGTACGAGTTGGAGTAGGAGTAGTAGTAGCAGTAGTAGTAGCTGTAGGAGGACTAATAGCTGTTGGAGTAGTATTTGTAGCAATAGTAGGCGTAAGAGTAGGAGTAGTAGTTGTTGTAGTAGTAGTAGTGGTAGTAATGGTAGTAGTAGTAGTAATTGTAATGGTAGTAGGAGTAGTAGTAGTTGTAGTAGTAGTAACAATTGTCATAGAAGTTGTTGTAATTGTATTATTAGTAGTAGTAGAAGTAGTAGTAAATATTTGTATTAGTAGTTGTTGTAGTAGTAGAAGTAGTAGTAGTAGTAGAAGTAGTAGTAGTAGTAGAAACAGTAGAGTAGTAGTAAGTATTCGTATTAGTAGTAGTTGCAGTAGTAGAAGTAGAAGTAGTAGTAGTCATAGTCGTAGTAAAACTAGTAGTACTAAGACTTGTAGTAGTAGTAGTAATAGTAGGAGAAGCAATAGAAGTGGCAGTAGCAGTAGTATAAGCTGTAGTAGCAGCTACAACAATAGCATGATTAGGAGTAGCGGTAATAGTAGTAGGACTGGTAGTAGTTGTAGCAAGAGTAGGAATAGGGGTAGAAGTAGCAATAATCATAGCAATAGCAGAAGTCATAGTAGTAGTAGCAGGAGTGGGAGAAGTGGTAGTAGTAGTAGATGTTGGAATAGCAATAGTAGTCACACAAGTAGGAGTAGGAGTAGTGGTAATTCTATTGCTGCTCCTACTACTTACTACTACAATACAACTACTACTGCTACTAGAATCACTGCAACTTCCGCTACTACTATTGCTACTACTTCCACTACTACTGCTACTACTTCCATGACTACTGCTTCTATTGCTGATACTACTACCGCAGCAATTTCTACTATTGCTACTGCCACTACTATTACTTCTACAATAGCTATTACTACTACTACCACTATTTCTACTACAACAATTACTACTACTACTACTGCTGCTGCTACTTATATAGCTACTGCTACTACTACTAATTCTACAACAACTATAATTGCTACTACTAGTCATACTACTACAAATACTACTATAACTACAACTACTTCTCCGACAACAACAATAACAACTGCTACTACTTCATCTCCCCCTACTATTATTGTTGTTACGGCTAGTACTACTACAACTACTGCTACAGCTACTCCTACTACTGCTACTACTACTCCTACTACTGCTACTACTACTACTACGACAACCACTACTACTACTGCTACTAATGCTACTACTATTACTACTACTACTACTGTTACTCCAACTGCTACTACTTTCAATACTACTACTACTACTACAAATACTGCTATTACAACTATAGCTACTACCTCTAGTTCTACTTCTCCTACTACCGATACTTCTAATATTACTACTACTTTTACTACTACTACCCCTACTACTACTATTATTATTACTACTACTACTACTAAGACTAATATTACTCCCTCTACCATAGCTACTACAACTACTCCAAGTACTACTACTACTATTGCTATTACTACTACTACTACTATGACCACTACTACTCCTACTACTACTAATACTACTGCTACTGCTATGACTACTACTACTACCACTAATATTACTACTTCTACTGCCACTACTACTACTACTATAACAACTACTACTATTCCTACTACTGCTGCTACTACTTCTATAACTATTCCAATGCGTACTCCTACTACTGCTACTACCACTACCACTACTACTACTACTACTGCTACAATACTACTATGACTACTACTATTCCTACTACTAC
>RXID01012516.1:0-10487 GCA_005019695.1 Trichopus zeylanicus subsp. travancoricus
AAAATACGAAAAACATCTCGCTTGAAAGTTTAAAAGCTCAAAAAAAACCCATCAAACTAAAAAAAATAATATAAAATTCACTAAATTTGCGAAAAATGTAGAAAATCGGTAAAAGTTCGAAACATCACAAAAAAGAAAACTCTATAACACCATAAAATCATTGAAATCTCAAAAAACCCATTAAACTTCACGAAAGTATAAAAAATCCCAGAAACTGTAAAACGATCATTAAAACTATGTTTCAAATATGCATTTCATTCTCTTATGGGTTATATATGCAATAATTAAGATTTTGAAGTTGAGTTTTTAACTTCAGTTTTCAATAAGTATATCTGCTTGAAATATTTTTTTAGGCATTTTTTCTTTCAAAGGGGTTTATATGGTAAAATTAAGCCCAGTAAGGTTAAATATGAAATTTTATATTTTTTAGAGCCATATATGTGAAAATCAGGTCTTCTCAATCAAATTTGCTATTTAGTTTTTTTGGATAGGAGTTTAACTATATTTTTAAAATACTTTGCTTGTTCTAAATTTTTTACATTACGAGATTCAATCTGTATTTTCATTTTTAAATTAAGTTCTCGGAGCAACTTTGAATTCTTTTTTAAGAGGTATGCACAGGTAAATTAAAATTTTCAAATGATGCAAAATTTCAGAAAAAAATTTCAAAGTACAGAAAACCACAATATTTCCAAAAATATATCAAAGAAATATAAAAGAACCACACATGAAAGTTCAGAAACAGAAGAGAAACCCCTAAAAGCTAAAAAAAAAAATACGGAATTCATTAAGTTTGAAAAAATTGTAGAAAATCGGTTAAAGTACACAATATCACAAGAAAAACTCTAAAAGTGCGTAAAAACCTATGAAAACCCCTTAAACTTCATGAAAGTATAAAAAATCTCACAAACTACAATAAGATCGTGAAAATTCTATTTTAAATATGCAGTTCAGTATAATATGGGGTATATATGCGATAATTAATATTTTGAAATTGCATCTTCTATTTTAGTTTTTAAGAGGTACATAAGCGAAAAACATTTTTTTAGGCAATTTTCCTCTTTCAATGAGGTTTATACGCGAAAATTAAGACCTTAAGGTTAAATATGAAATTTTATTTTTTCAAGAGCAATATATGTGAAAAGCAGGATTTTTTAATCCAATCTGCGATTTAATTTTTTTAGATTATTAGGTTAAATATGTTTTTAAAATACTTTATTTCTTTCAAATTTCTTACGTTACGAGGATCAATACGGTGTTGCATTTTTTTGGAGTATGTTTTCCATGCAAGTTTGAATTTTTTTAAGGGGTACACGCAAGTAAATTAAAATTTTTAAAGGGGACAAAAAATCATAGAAAATTTTTGAAAGTATAGAAAACCATAAAATTCCCAAAAAGAGTAAAAAGAAAATATGAAAAACATCTCGCTTGAAAGTTCAAAAACTCAAAAAAAATCCATCAAACTAAAAACAATAATACAAAATTCACTAAATTTTCGAAAATTGTAGAAAATAGGTAAAAGTTTGAAACATCACAAAAAAAAACTCTATAACACCATAAAATCATTGAAATCTCAAAAAACCCATTAAACTTCATGAAAGTATAAAAAATCCCAGAAACTATAAAACGATCATTAAAACTATGTTTCCAATATGCATTTCATTCTCTTATGGGGTATATATGCAATAATTAAGATTTTGAAGTTGAGTTTTTAATTTCAGATTTCAATAAGTATATCTGCTAGAAATATTTTTTTAGGCATTTTTTTCTTTCAAAGGGGTTTGTATGGTAAAATTAAGCCCAGTAAGGTTAAATATGAAATTTTATATTTTTCTTGAGCCATATATGTGAAAATCAGGTTTTCTCAATCCAATTTGCGATTTAGTTTTTTAGGATAGGAGTTTAAATATATTTTTGAAATACTTTGCTTCTTCCAAATTTTTTACATTACGAGATTCAATATGTATTTTCATTTTTAAATTAAGTTCTCCGAGCAACTTTGAATTCTTTTTTAAGAGGTATGCACGGGTAAATTAAAATTTTCGAATGACGCAAAATATCAGAAAAAAATTTCAAAGTACAGAAAACCACAAAATTTCCAAAAAGATATCAAAGAAATATAAGAGAACCACCTTGAAAGTTCAGAAACAGAAGAGGAACCCCTAAAAGCGAAAAAAAAATACAGAATTCATTAAGTTTGAAAAAATTGCAGAAAATCGGTTAAAGTACACAATATCACAAGAAAAACTCTAAAAGTGCATAAAAGCTATGAAAAGCCCTTAAACCTCATGAAAGTATAAAAAATCTCACAAACTACAATAAGATCGTGGAAATTCTATTTTAAATATGCAGTTCATTATACTATGGGGTATATATGCGATAATTAAGATTTTGAAATCGAGTCTTCTATTTTAGTTTTTAAGAGGTATATAAGCGAAAAACATTTTTTTATGCAATTTTCCTCTTTCAATGAGGTTTGTACGCGAAAATTAAAACCTTAAGGTTAAATATGAAATTTTATTTTTTCAAGAGCAATATATGTGAAAATCAGGATTTTCTAATCCAATCTGCGATTTAATTTTTTTAGATTATTAGGTTAAATATGTTTTTAAAATACTTTATCTCTTTCAAATTTCTTACGTTACGAGGATCAATATGGTGTTCCATTTTTTTGAAGTATGTTTTCCATGCAAGTTTGAATTTTTTTAAGGGGTACACGCAAGTAAATTAAAATTTTTAAAGGGGACAAAAAATCATAGAAAATTTTTGAAAGTATAGAAAACCATAAAATTCCCTAAAAGAGTAAAAAGAAAATACGAAAAACATCTCGCTTGAAAGTTCAAAAACTCAAAAAAAAACCCACCAAACTAAGAAAAATAATACAAAATTCACTAAATTTGCGAAAATTGTAGAAAATAGGTAAAAGTTCGAAACATCACAAAAAAAAACTCTATAACACCATAAAATCATTGAAATCTCAAAAAACCCATTAAACTTCATGAAAGTATAAAAAATCCCAGAAACTCTAAAAAACGATCATTAAAACTATGTTTCAAATATGCATTTCATTCTCTTATGGGGTATATATGCAATAATTAAGATTTTGAAGTTGAGTTTTTAATTTCAGTTTTCAATAAGTATATCTGCTAGAAATATTGTTTTAGGCATTTTTTCTTTCAAAGGGGTTTGTATGGTAAAATTAAGCCCAGTAAGGTTAAATATGAAATTTTATATTTTTCTAGAGCCATATATGTGAAAATCAGGTTTTCTCAATCGAATTTGCGATTTAGTTTTTTAGGATACGAGTTTAAATATATTTTTGAAATACTTTGCTTCTTCCAAATTTTTTGCATTACGAGATTCAATCTGTATGTTCATTTTTAAATTAAGTTCTCCGAGCAACTTTGAATTCTTTTTTAAGAGGTATGCACGGGTAAATTAAAATTTTCAAATGACGCAAAATATCAGAAAAAAATTTCAAAGTACAAAAAACCACAAAATTTCCAAAAAGATATCAAAGAAATATAAGAGAACCACCTTGAAAGTTCAGAAACAGAAGAGAAACCCCTAAAAGTTAAAAAAAAAATACAGAATTCATTAAGTTTGAAGAAATTGCAGAAAATCGGTTAAAGTACACAATATCACAAGAAAAACTCTAAAAGTGCATAAAAAGATATGAAAACCCCTTAAACCTCATGAAAGTATAAAAAATCTCACAAACTACAATAAGATCGTGGAAATTCAATTTTAAATATGCAGTTCATTATACTATGGGGTATATATGCGATAATTAGGATTTTGAAATTGAGTCTTCTATTTTAGTTTTTAAGAGGTATATAAGCGAAAAATATTTTTTTAGGCAATTTTCCTCATTCAATGAGGTTTATACGCGAAAATTAAAGACCTTAAGGTTAGTATGAAATTTTATTTTTTCAAGAGCAATATATGTGAAAATCAGGATTTTTTTAATCCAATCTGCGATTTAATTTTTTTAGATTATTAGGTTAAATATGTTTTTAAAATACTTTATTTCTTTCAAATTTCTTACTTTACGAGGATCAATATGGTGTTACATTTTTTTGAAGTATGTTTTCCATCCAAGTTTGAATTTTTTTTAAGGGGTACACGCAAGTAAATTGAAATTTTTAAAGGGGACAAAAAATCATAGAAAATTTTTGAAAGTATAGAAAACCATAAAATTCACTAAAAGAGTAAAAAGAAAATACAAAAACACTCGCGTGAAAGTTCAAAAACTCAAAAAAAAACCCATCAAACTAAGAAAAATAATACAAATTCGTTAAATTTGCGAAAATGGTAGAAAGTCGGTAAAAGTTCGAAACATCACAAAAAAAAAAAAAACTCTATAACACCATAAAATCATTGAAATCTCAAAAAACCCATTAAACTTCATGAAAGTATAAAAAATCCCAGAAACTATAAAACGATCATTAAAACTATGTTTCAAATATGCATTTCATTCTCTTATGGCTTATATATGCAATAATTAAGATTTTGAGTTGAGTTTTTAATTTCAGTTTTCAATAAGTATATCTGCCAGAAATATTTTTTTAGGCATTTCTTCTTTCAAAGGGGTTTGTAGGGTAAGAATTAAGCCCAGTAAGGGTAATATGAAATTGTATATTTTCTAAGAGCCATTATGTGAAAATCAGGTTTTCTATCCAATTGGCGATGTATTTTTTTTAGATAAGTATGTTTAAATAGAGTTGTTAATACTTTTGCTTCTTCCAAATTTTGTACATTAACGAGATTCAATACTGTATTTTCCATTTTTAAATTAGTTTCCTCCGATCAAACTTTGATTCTTTTTTAAGAGGTATGCACCGGTAAATTAAAATTTTCAAATGACGCAAAATATCAGAAAAAAATTTCAAAGTACAGAAAACCACAAAATTTCCAAAAAGATATCAAAGAAATATAAGAGAACCACCTTGAAAGTTCAGAAACAGAAGAGAAACCCCTAAAAGTAAAAAAAAAAATACAGAATTCATTAAGTTTGAAGAAATTGCAGAAAATCGGTTAAAGTACACAATATCACAAGAAAAACTCTAAAAGTGCATAAAAAGCTATGAAAAGCCCTTAAACCTCATGAAAGTATAAAAAATCTCACAAACTACAATAAGATCGTGGAAATTCTATTTTAAATTTGCAGTTCATTATACTAGGGGTATATATGCGATAATTAAGATTTTGAAATTGAGTCTTCTATTTTAGTTTTTAAGAGGTATATAAGCGAAAAACATTTTTTTAGGCAATTTTCCTCTTTCAATGAGGTTTATACGCGAAAATTAAGACCTTTAGGTTAAATATGAAATTTTATTTTTTCAAGAGCAATATATGTGAAAATCAGGATTTTTTAATCCAATCTGCGATTTAATTTTTTTAAATTATTAGGTTAAATATGTTTTTAAAATACTTTATTTCTTTAAAATTTCTTACGTTACGAGGATCAATATGGTGTTACATTTTTTTGAAGTATGTTTTCCATGCAAGTTTGAATTTTTTTAAGGGGTACACGCAAGTAAATTAAAATTTTTAAAGGGGACAAAAAATCATAGAAAATTTTTGAAAGTATAAAAAACCATAAAATTCCCTAAAAGAGTAAAAAGAAAATACGAAAAACATCTCGCTTGAAAGTTCAAAAACTCAAAAAAAAACCCTTCAAACTAAAAAAATAATACAAAATTCACTAAATTTGCGAAAATTGTAGAAAATCGGTAAAAGTTCGAAACATCACAGAAAAAAAACTCTATAACACCATAAAATCATTGAAATCTCAAAAAACCCATTAAAATTCATGAAAGTATAAGAAATCCCAGAAACCGTAAAATGATCATTAAAACTATGTTTCAAATATGCATTTCATTCTCTTATGGGGTATATATGCAATAATTAAGATTTTGAAGTTGATTTTTTAATTTCAGTTTTCAATAAGTATATCTGCTAGAAATATTTTTTTAGGCATTTTTTCTTTCAAAGGGGTTTGTATGGTAAAATTAAGCCCAGTAAGGTTAAATATGAAATTTTATATTTTCTAGAGCCATATATGTGAAAATCAGGTTTTCTCAATCGAATTTGCGATTTACTTTTTTAGGATACGAGTTTAAATATATTTTTAAAGTACTTTGCTTCTTCCAAATTTTTTACATTACGAGATTCAATCTGTATTTTCATTTTTAAATTAAGTTCTCCGAGCAACTTTGAATTCTTTTTTAAGAGGTATGCACCGGTAAATTAAAATTTTCAAATGAAGCAAAATATCAGAAAAAAATTTCAAAGTACAGAAAACCACAAAATTTCCAAAAAGATATCAAAGAAATATAAAAGAACCACCCTTGAAAGTTCAGAAACAGAAGAGAAAACCCTCAAAGTTAAAAAAAAAATACAGAATTCATTAAGTTTGAAAAAATTGCAGAAAATCGGTTAAAGTACACAATATCACAAGAAAAACTCTAAAAGTGCATAAAAACCTATGAAAACCCCTTAAACTTCATGAAAGTATAAAAAATCTCACAAACTACAATAAGATCGTGAAAATTCTATTTTAAATATGCAGTTCATTATAATAAGGGGTATATATGCCATAATTAAGATTTTGAAATTGAGTCTTCTATTTTCGTTTTTAAGAGGTATATGAGCGAAAAACATTTTTTTAGGCAATTTTCCTCTTTCAATGAGGTTTATACGCGAAAATTTAGACCTTAAGGTTAAATATAAAATTTTATTTTTTCAAGAGCAATATATGTGAAAATCAGGATTTTTTAATCCAATCTGCGATTGAAATTTTTTCGATTATTAGGTTAAATATGTTTTTAAAATACTTTATTTCTTTCAAATTTCTTACGTCACGAGGATCAATATGGTGTTACATTTTTTTGAAGTATGTTTTCCATGCAAGTAAATTAAAATTTTTAAAGGGGACAAAAAATCATAGAAAATTTTTGAAAGTATAGAAAACCATAAAATTCCCTAAAAGTGTAAAAAGAAAATACGAAAAACATCTCGCTTGAAAGTTCAAAAACTCAAAAAAAAACCCTTCAAACTAAAAAAATAATACAAAATTCACTAAATTTGCGAAAATTGTAGAAAATCGGTAAAAGTTCGAAACATCACAGAAAAAAAACTCTATAACACCATAAAATCATTGAAATCTCAAAAAACCCACTAAACTTCATGAAAGTATAAAAAATCCCAGAAACTATAAAACGATCATTAAAACAATGTTTCAAATATGCATTTCATTCTCTTATGGGGTATATATGCCATAATTAGATATTTGGAAGTTGAGTTAGTGAAATTCAGTTGTCATAGTAATACTGCGAGAAAGAATTTGTTTAGGCTTTTTTCTTTAAGGGGTTTGTATGGTAAAATTAAGCCCAGGAAGGTTAAATATGAAATTTTATATTTTCTAGAGCCATATATGTGAAAATCAGTTTTTCTCAATCGAATTTGCGATTTAGTTTTTTAGGATAGGAGTTTAAATATATATTTGAAATACTTTGCTTCTTCCAAATTTTTTACATTACGAGATTCAATCTGTATTTTCATTTTTAAATTAAGTTCTCCGAGCAACTTTGAATCCTTTTTTGAGAGGTATGCACCGGTAAATTAAAATTTTCAAATGACGCAAAATATCAGAAAAAAATTTCAAAGTACAGAAAACCACAAAATTTCCAAAAAGATATCAAAGAAATATAAAAGAACCACCCTTGAAAGTTCAGAAACAGAAGAGAAACCCCTAAAAGTTAAAAAAAAAATACAAAATTCTTTAAGTTTGAAAAAATTGTAGAAAATCGGTTAAAGTACACAATATCACAAGAAAAACTCTAAAAGTCCATAAAAACCTATGGAAACCCCTTAAACTTCATGAAAGTATAAAAAAATCTCACAAACTACAATAAGATCGTGAAAATTCTATTTTAAATATGCAGTTCATTATAATAAGGGGTATATATGCGATAATTAAGATTTTGAAATTGAGTCTTCTATTTTAGGTTTTAAGAGGTATATAAGCGAAAAACATTTTTTTAGGCAATTTTCCTCTTTCAATGAGGTTTATACGCGAAAATTAAGACCTTAAGGTTAAATATGAAATTTTATTTTTTCAAGAGCAATATATGTGAAAATCAGGATTTTTTAATCCAATCTGCGATTTAATTTTTTTAGAGTATTAGGTTAAATATGTTTTTAAAATACTTTATTTCTTTCAAATTTCTTACGTTACGAGGATCAATATGGTGTTACATTTTTTTGAAGTATGTTTTCCATGCAAGTTTGAATTGTTTTAAGGGGTACACGCAAGTAAATTAAAATTTTTAAAGGGAACAAAAAATCATAGAAAATTTTTGAAAGTATAGAAAACCATAAAATTCCCTAAAAGAGTAAAAAGAAAATACGAAAAACATCTCGCTTGAAAGTTCAAAAACTCAAGAAAAACCCATCAAACTAAAAAAAATAATACAAAATTCATTAAATTTGCGAAAATTGTAGAAAATCAGTAAAAGTTCGAAACATCACAAAAAAAAACTCTATAACACCATAAAATCATTGAAATCTCAAAAAACCCATTAAACTTCGTGAAAGTAGAAAAAATCCCAGAAACTATAAAACGATCATTAAAACTATGTTTCCAATATGCATTTCATTCTCTTATGGGGTATATATGCAATAATTAAGATTTTGAAGTTGAGTTTTTAATTTCAGTTTTCAATATGTATATCTGCCAGAAATATTTTTTTAGGCATTTTTTCTTTCAAAGGGGTTTATATGCTGAAATTAAGCCCCGTAAGGTTAAATATGAAATTTTATATTTTCTAGAGCCATATATGTGAAAATCAGGTTTTCTCAATCGAATCTGCGATTTAGTTTTTTAGGATACGATTTTAAATATATTTTTGAAATACTTTGCTTCTTCCAAATTTTTTACATTACGAGATTCAATCTGTATTTTCATTTTTAAATTAAGTTCTCCGGGCAACTTTGAATTTATTTTTAAGAGGTACGCACAGGTAAATTAAAATTTTCAAATAATACAAAATATCAGAAAAAAATTTCAAAGTACAGAAAACCACAAAATTTCCAAAAAGATATCAAAGAAATGTAAAAGAACCACCCTTGAAAGTTCAGAAACAGAAGAGAAACCCCTAAAAGTTAAAAAAAAAATACAAGATTGATTAAGTTTGAAAAATTTGTAGAAAATCGGTTAAAGTACACAATATCACAAGAAAAACGCTAAAAGTCCATAAAAACCTATGGAAACCCCTTAAACTTCATGAAAGTATAAAAAATCTCACAAACTACAATAAGATCGTGAAATTTCTATTTTAAATATGCAGTTTATTATAATAAGGGGTATATATGCGATAATTAAGATTTTGAAATTGAGTCTTCTATTTTAGTTTTTAAGAGGTATATAAGCGAAAAACATTTTTTTAGGCAATTTTCCTCTTACAATGAGGTTTATACGCGAAAATTAAGACCTTGAGGATAAATATGAAATTTTATTTTTTCAAGGGCAATATATGTGAAAATCAGGATTTTTTAATCCAATCTGCGATTTAATTTTTTTAGATTATTAGGTTAAATATGTTTTTAAAATACTTTATTTCTTTCAAATTTCTTACGTTACGAGGATCAATATGGTGTTGCATTTTTTTGAAGTATGTTTTCCAGCAAGTTTGAATTTTTTTAAGGGGTACACGCAAGTAAATTAAAATTTTAAAAGGGGATAAAAAATCATAAAAAATTTTTAAAAGTATAGAAAACCATAAAATTCCATAAAAGAGTAAAAAGAAAATATGAAAAACATCTCGCTTGAAAGTTCAAAAACTCAAAAAAAAACCCATCAAACTAAAAAAAATAATACAAAATTCATTAAATTTGCTAAAATCGTAGAAAATCTGTAAAAGTTCGAAACGTCACAAAAAAAAACTCTATAACACCATAAAATCGTTGAAATCTCAAAAAACCCATTAAACTTCATGAAAGTATAAAAAAATCCCAGAAACTATAAAACGATCATTAAACTATGTTTCAAATATGCATTTCATTCTCTTATGGGGTATATACGCAATAATTAAGATTTTGAAGTTGAGTTTTTAATTTCAGTTTTCAATAAGTATATCTGCTAGAAATATTTTTTTAGGCATTTTTTTCTTTCAAAGGGGTTTATATGGTAAAATTAAGCCCAGTAAGGTTAAATATGAAATTTTATATTTTTCTAGAGCCATATATATGAAAATAAGGTTTTCTCAATCCAATTTGCGATTTACTTTTTTAGGATACGAGTTTAAATATATTTTTGAAATACTTTGCTTCTTCCAAATTTTTTACATTACGAGATTCAATCTGTATTTCATTTTAAATTAGTTCTCTCCGGGCAACTTTGAATTTATTTTTTAAGAGGTAACCACAGGTAATTAAAATTTTCAAATATACAAAAGATCAGAAAAAAGTTCAAAGTACAGAAA
>RXID01012517.1:0-24052 GCA_005019695.1 Trichopus zeylanicus subsp. travancoricus
TTTTTTAAATTAATTTGCTTGTTTTAATTTTAAAATATTTATTTCGCTAAAATTATATTATGTTTAGAAATCTATAATTTTAAATTTATTAAATTATCTAACTTTTTAGCTACAATACGATAAACAAATCTCGAATTAATTTCATTATATTTATATAATTCTTCATTTATGGGCCATTTCAGTAATTATACTAGTTTTTAAAGCGATAAATTATATTTCTATGAACATACGTATTTCACGTTTATCAAATTATAGAAAAGGAAAAAAATATTGAACAAATCCGGAATTATTTGCATTATAATTATCGAATTTTTCGCCTTAGGGCCATGTTTAAATTTTTATTAATTTGTTAATTAACTTAGCATTTTATCATATTAATATATTATAGTTTTTTATTTACTTATAAATAAATTATTTATATTTTAAAAATAGCGTAAAACTTATGTTTGTGAATTATATTTATACTTTCTCAGTTTTTCGTGCCTAAAATCAATATTAAATTTATATATATGTATTTTACGTTTCTCAAATTATTTAACAGAAGAGTAATATTCGACAAATCCTGAATTAATTACATTATAATTATGGAATTCTTTGTTTTTGTTCCATTTCAAAATTTGTATTGATTTTTTGATTACCTTAGCATTTTCTAATATTATTATATCATATTATTCTCTTTACTTATAAATAAATTATTTGTTTTTCAAAACGGTATCTTTGTAATGTTTATAAATTATTTTTTTCTTTTGTGCAAAATTTAATATATCTGTATTTTATGTTTGTCAAACTATTTAAAGAAATATTAAACGGATCCTAAATTAATTGCCTTCAAATTATAGAATGCTTTATTTTTGCGTCATTTTTAAATTTAGGTTAATTATTTTGATTAACTAAGCATTTTCTGTTATATCATTCTATTTACTTATGAAGAAATTCTTTATTCTCGAAAAATAGTATAGATGGGACGTTTGTAAATCAAGTGTGTAATTTTGTATTATTTTGTGCTAAATTAAATCTGAAATTTCATATATATGTATTTCATCTTTATCAAACTATTTGTTTTGGAGAAAGATGTAGTAAATAAATCAAAAATTAAATGTAATATAATTATAGAATACTTTATTTTTGTGCTATTTTTGAATTCTTATCAATTTTCTAATTATCTTAATACTTTCTAATGTCAATATATTATATTATTATATTTAATTGTCAATAGTGAATTAATTTGTAGAAAATAATATACATTTTGCGTTTATAAATTGTATTTATATATTTTTATTTCGCACCAAATTTAAATTTAAATTTAATTTATTTTTTAAAATTTAGAGAATTAATCAATTTCTAATTTCGTCCATAAAATACTTATGAACCTGCCAGAATTACCCAATTCCAATAATTTCTCGAATTCTCGAAATTGACAGAGTTGACCAATTTCGCAATTCGAGATTGGGAATTCCTCTGAACGGGCCCTAGGAGTCCGTTTGGATGGATTCCAAAGCCTAGGAATTGAGGAAATCGGAGAAGTTAAAATTCCGATTCCTTAATCGAGGTGTTTACTTCGATTCCAAATTCAGAAATGAGAGAATTAAACAATTCCTACACTTTTCCAATTCCAGTTTTGAATTGCGAGAATTTTGAGAGAAATTCATCTAATACGCGGGAATTGCGGTGGGGCCCACTAATTAAATGATGGATTTATATAACTCTAGGCCACTTTTTGAATTTTTCTATTTTTAGATTAATTTGCTTGTTTTAATTTTAAAATATTTATTTCGCTAAAATTATATTATGTTTAGAAATCTATAATTTTAAATTTATTAAATTATCTAACATTTTAGCTAAAATACGATAAACAAATCTCGAATTAATTTCATTATATCTATATAATTCTTGATTTATGGGCCATTTCAGTAATTATACTAGTTTTGAAAGCAATAAATCATATTTCTATGAACATATGTATTTTACGTTTATCAAATTATAGAAAAGGAAAAAAATATTGAACAAATGCTGAATTATTTGCATTATAATTATGGAATTTTTCGCCTTAGGGCCATGTTTAAATTTTTATTAATTTGTTAATTAACTTCGCATTTTATCATATTAATATATTATATTATTTTATTTACTTATAAATAAATTATTTATGTTTTAAAAATAGCATAAAACTTATGTTTGTGAATTATATATATACTTTCTCAGTTTTTCGTGACTAAAATCAATATTAAATTTATATATATGTATTTCACGTTTGTCAAATTATTTCACAGAAGAGTAATATTCGACAAATCCTGAATTAATTACATTATAATTATAGAATTCTTTGTTTTTGGTCCATTTCTAAATTTGTATTGATTTTTTAATTACCTTAGCATTTTCTAATATTATTATATCATATTATTCTCTTTACTTATAAATAAATTATTTGTTTTTCAAAACGGTATCTTTGTAATGTTTATAAATTATTTTTTTATTTTGTACAAAATTTAATATATCTGTATTTTATGTTTGTCAAACTATTTAAAGAAATATTAAACGGATCCTAAATTAATTGCCTTCAAATTATAGAATGCTTTATTTTTGCGTCATTTTTAAATTTAGGTTAATTATTTTGATTAAATTAGCATTTTCTATTATATCATTCTATTTACTTTTGAAGAAGTTCTTTATTCTCGAAAAATAGTATAGATGAGACGTTTGTAAATCAAGTGTGTAATTTTGTATTATTTTGTGCTAAATTAAATCTGAAATTTCATATATATGTATTTCATCTTTATCAAACTATTTGTTTTGGAGAAAGATGTAGTAAATAAATCAAAAATTAAATGTAATATAATTATAGAATACTTTATTTTTGTGCTATTTTTGAATTCTTATCAATTTTCTAATTTTCTTAATACTTTCTAATGTCAATATATTATATTATTATATTTAATTGTCAATAGTGAATTAATTTTTAGAAAATAATATACATTTTGCGTTTATAAATTGTATTTATATATTTTTATTTCGTACCAAATTTAAAATTTAATTTAATTTATTTTTCAAAATTTAGAGAATTAATCAAATTCTAATTTCATCCATAAAATACTTATGAACCTGCCAGAATTACCCAATTCCAATAATTTTCGCAATTCTCGAAATTGACAGAGTTGACCAATTTCTCAATTCGAGATGAGAATTCATCCGAACGGGACCTAAGAACCTTTATGGACGGATTCCAAAGCCTAGGATTTGAGGAAATCGGAGAAATTAAAATACCGATTCCTTAATGGAGGTGTTTACTTCGATTCGAAAATTCAGAAATGAGAGAATTAAACAATTCCGACCCTTTTCCAATTCCAGTTTTGAATTGCGAGAATTTTGAGAGAAATTCATCTAATACGCGGGAATTGCGGTGGGGCCCACTAATTAAATGATGGATTTATATAACTCTAGGCCACTTTTTGAATTTTCCTATTTTTAAATTAATTTGCTTGTTTTAATTTTAAAATATTTATTTCGCTAAAATTATATTATGTTTAGAAATCTATAATTTTAAATTTATTAAATCATCTAACTTTTTAGCTAAAATACGATAAACAAATCTCGAATTAATTTCATTATATTTATATAATTCTTCATTTATGGGCCATTTCAGTAATTATACTAGTTTTGAAAGCAATAAATTATATTTCTATGAACATATGTATTTTACGTTTATCAAATTATAGAAAAGGAAAAAAATATTGAACAAATCCTGAATTATTTGCATTATAATTATGGAATTTTTCGCCTTAGGGCCATGTTTAAATTTTTATTAATTTGTTAATTAACTTAGCATTTTATCATATTAATATATTATATTATTCTATTTACTTATAAATAAATTATTTATATTTTAAAAATAGCATAAAACTTATGTTTGTGAATTATATTTATACTTTCTCAGTTTTTCGTGCCTAAATTCAATATTAAATTTATATATATGTATTTCACGTTTCTCAAATTATTTAACAGAAGAGTAATATTCGACAAATCCTGAATTAATTACATTATAATTATCGAATTCTTTGTTTTTGTTCCATTTCTAAATTTGTATTGATTTTTTAATTACCTTAGCATTTTCTAATATTATTATATCATATTATTCTCTTTACTTATAAATAAATTATTTGTTTTTCAAAACGGTATCTTTGTAATGTTTATAAATTATTTTTTTATTTTGTACAAAATTTAATATATCTGTATTTTATGTTTGTCAAACTATTTAAAGAAATATTAAACGGATCCTAAATTAATTGCCTTCAAATTATAGAATGCTTTATTTTTGCGTCATTTTTAAATTTAGGTTAATTATTTTGATTAAATTAGCATTTTCTATTATATCATTCTATTTACTTTTGAAGAAGTTCTTTATTCTCGAAAAATAGTATAGATGAGACGTTTGTAAATTAAGTGTGTAATTTTGTATTATTTTGTGCTAAATTAAATCTGAAATTTCATATATATGTATTTCATCTTTATCAAACTATTTGTTTTGGAGAAAGATGTAGTAAATAAATCAAAAATTAAATGTAATATAATTATAGAATACTTTATTTTTGTGCTATTTTTGAATTCTTATCAATTTTCTAATTATCTTAATACTTTCTAATGTCAATATATTATATTATTATATTTAATTATCAATAGTGAATTAATTTTTAGAAAATAATATACATTTTGCGTTTATAAATTGTATTTATATATTTTTATTTCGTACCAAATTTAAAATTTAATTTAATTTATTTTTTAAAATTTAGAGAATTAATCAAATTCTAATTTCATCCATAAAATACTTATGAACCTGCCAGAATTACCCAATTCCAATAATTTTCGCAATTCTCGAAATTGACAGAGTTGACTAATTTCTCAATTCGAGATGAGAATTCATCCGAACGGGACCTCAGAACCTTTATGGACGGATTCCAAAGCCTAGGATTTGAGGAAATCGGAGAAATTAAAATACCGATTCGTTAATGGAGGTGTTTACTTCGATTCGAAAATTCAGAAATGAGAGAATTAAACAATTCCGACCCTTTCCCAATTCCAGTTTTGAATTGAGAGATTTTTGGGACAAATTCATCTAATACGCTGGAATTACGGTGGGGCCCACTAATTAAATGATGGATTTATATAACTCTAGGCCACTTTTTGAATTTTCCTATTTTTAAATTAATTTGCTTGTTTTAATTTTAAAATATTTATTTCGCTAAAATTATATTATGTTTAGAAATCTATAATTTTAAATTTATTAAATTATCTAACTTTTTAGCTAAAATACGATAAACAAATCTCGAATTAATTTCATTATATCTATATAATTCTTCATTTATGGGCCATTTCAGTAATTATACTAGTTTTGAAAGCAATAAATTATATTTCTATGAACATATGTATTTTACGTTTATCAAATTATAGAAAAGGAAAAAAATATTGAACAAATCCTGAATTATTTGCATTATAATTATGGAATTTTTCGCCTTAGGGCCATGTTTAAATTTTTATTAATTTGTTAATTAACTTAGCATTTTATCATATTAATATATTATATTATTCTATTTACTTATAAATAAATTATTTATATTTTAAAAATAGCATAAAACTTATGTTTGTGAATTATATTTATACTTTCTCAGTTTTTCGTGCCTAAATTCAATATTAAATTTAATATATATGTATTTTACGTTTCTCAAATTATTTAACAGAAGAGTAATATTCGACAAATCCTGAATTAATTACATTATAATTATAGAATTCTTTGTTTTTGTTCCATTTCTAAATTTGTATTGATTTTTTAATTACCTTAGCATTTTCTAATATTATTATATCATATTATTCTCTTTACTTATAAATAAATTATTTGTTTTTCAAAACCGTATCTTTGTAATGTTTATAAATTATTTTTTTATTTTGTACAAAATGTTAATATATCTGTATTTTATGTTTGTCAAACTATTTAAAGAAATATTAAACGGATCCTAAATTAATTGCCTTCAAATTATAGAATGCTTTATTTTTGCGTCATTTTTAAATTTAGGTTAATTATTTTGATTAACTTAGCATTTTCTGTTATATCATTCTATTTACTTATGAAGAAATTCTTTATTCTCGAAAAATAGTATAGATGTGACGTTTGTAAATTAAGTGTGTAATTTTCTATTATTTTGTGCTAAATTTAATATGAAATTTCATATATATGCATTTCATCTTTATGAAACTATTTATTTTGGAGAAAGATGTAGTAAATAAATCAAAAATTAAATGTAATTTAATTATAGAATACTTTATTTTTGTGCTATTTTTGAATTCTTATCAATTTTCTAATTATCTTAATACTTTCTAATGTCAATATATTATATTATTATATTTAATTGTCAATAGTGAATTACTCTTTAGAAAATAATATACATTTTGCGTTTCTCACAATTGATAGAGTTGACCAATTTTTCAATTTGAGATTGGGAATTCATCCAACCGGCACCTAGGGGTCTATTTGGACGGAATCCAAAACCAAGGAATTCAGAAAATTGGAGGAATTAAAGTCCAATTCCTTAATCACTGTGTTTACTTCGATTTCGAAATCCAGAATTGTGAGAATTAAACAATTCCTACCCATTTCCAATTCCCGTTTTGAATTGCGAAAGTGTTGAGTGGAATTCATCAAATTCCCGGAAATTGTGGTGGGGCCCACTGATTAAATGATGGATTTATGCAACTCGAGGCCATTTTTTGAAATTTTTCATTTTTCGATTAATTTACTTGTTTTAATATTAGCTTATTTATTTCCCTAAAAATATAGTTTTTTTGAAAAATATAATTTCAAATTTATGAAATTATCAAACGTTTGAGCTAAAATATAATAAACAAATCTCGAATTAATTATATTATATTTATCTAATTCTTCATTTATGGGCCGTTTTAACAATTGTTCTAATTTTGGAAACGATAAATTATATTTCTAAGAAAATATTCATTTTATGTTTATCAAATTATTTAACTGGAAAAAATATTAAACAAATCCTAATTTACTTGCGTTGAAATTATGGAATTCTTTATCTAAGGTCCATTTTTCAATTTATATTAATTTTTGAACTAACATAAAATCTTCAAATATTAATATATTATATTATTCTATTTACATATAAATAAATTATTTATTTTTTCAAAATAGCGTAAAACATATGTTTGTGACTTATATTTACACTCTTTTAGTTTTTCGTGCCTAAATTTTATATATATGTATTTTAAATTTATCACATGATTTAACAGGAAAAAACGTTAAACAAATACTAATTTAATTGTATTATAATTATAGATTTCTTTATTTACGTGTTTTACGTTTAACAAACTATTTGATAAGGAGAAAATATATCAATAAATCCGAAATTAAATGTAATATAATTATAGAATACTTTATTTTTTGTCCATTTTTAGATTTTTATTCATTTTTTAATTAGCTTCATATTTTCTAATGTTAAGATCATATTATTGTAATTACTGCTGAATCGAGAATTAATATTTATAAAATAATATATATTTTGTGTTTATAAATTCTATTGATATTTTCTTTATTTTTTGCCAAATTTAATACTCAATTTAATTAAATTCGGAAAATTAAGAGAATTAATCAAGCTCAGATTCCATCGAAAAATTACTTATCCATCTACCTGAATTACGCGATTTCAACAATTCCCCGAATTTCTCGGAATTGATAGAGTTGACCAATTTTTCAATTTGAGATTGGGAATTCATCCAACCGGCACCCAGGGGTCTATTTGGACGGAATCCAAAACCAAGGAATTCAGAAAATTGGAGGAATTAAAGTCCAATTCCTTAATCACTGTGTTTACTTCAATTTCGAAATCCAAAATTGTGAGAATTAAACAATTCCTACCCATTTCCAATTCCCGTTTTGAATTGCGAAAGTGTTGAGAGGAATTCATCAAATTCCCGGAAATTGCGGTGGGGCCCACTGATTAAATGATGGATTTATGCAACTTGAGGCCATTTTTTGAAATTTTTCATTTTTCGATTAATTTACTTGTTCTAATATTAGCTTATTTATTTCCCTAAAAATATAGTTTTTTTGAAAAATATAATTTCAAATTTATTAAATTATCAAACGTTTGAGCTAAAATATAATAAACAAATCTCAAATTAATTATATTATATTTATCTAATTCTTCATTTATGGGCCGTTTTAACAATTGTTCTAATTTTGGAAACGATAAATTATATTTCTAAGAAAATATTCATTTTATGTTTATCAAATTATTTAACAGGAAAAAAATATTAAACAAATCCTAATTTAATTGCGTTAAAATTATGGACTTCTTTATCTAAGGGCCATTTTTCAATTTATATTAATTTTTTAACTGACATAGAAACCTCTAATCTTAATATATTATATTACTCTATTTACATATAAATAAATTATTTAGTTTTTCAAAATAGCGAAAAACATACGTTTGTGACTTATATTTACACTGTTTTAGCTTTTCGTGCCTACATTTTATATATATGTATTTTAAATTTATCACATGATTTAACAGGAAAAAATGTTAAACAAATACTAATTTAATTGTATTATAATTATATATTTCTTTATTTACGTATTTTACGTTTATCAAACTATTTAATAAGGAGAAAATATATTAATAAATCCAAAATTAAATGTAATATAATTATAGATTACTTTATTTTTTGTCCATTTTTAGATTTTTATTCATTTTTTAATTAGCTTCATATTTTCTAATGTTAAGATATCATATTATTCTAATTACTGCTGAATCGAGAATTAATATTTATAAAATAATATATATTTTGTGTTTATAAATTCTATTTATATTTTCTTTATTTTTTGCCAAATTTAATACTCAATTTAATTAAATTTGGAAAATTAATAGAATTAATCAATTTCTGATTCCATCGAAAAATTACTTATCCATCTACTTGAATTACGCGATTTCAACAATTCCCCGAATTTCTCGGAATTGATAGAGTTGACCAATTTTTCGATTTGAGATTGGGAATTCATCAAACCGGCACCTAGGGGTCTATTTGGACGGAATCCAAAACCAAGGAATTCAAAAAATTGGAGGAATTAAAGTCCAATTCCTTAATCACTGTGTTTACTTCGATTTCGAAATCCAGAATTGAGAGAATTAAACAATTCCTACCCATTTCCAATTCCCGTTTTGAATTGCGAAAGTGTTGAGAGGAATTCATGAAATTCCCGTAAATTGCGGTGGGGCCCACTGATTAAATGATGGATTTATGCAACTTGAGGCCATTTTTTGAAATTTTTCATTTTTTGATTAATTTACTTGTTTTAATATTAGCTTATTTATTTCCCTAAAAATATAGTTTTTTTGAAAAATATAATTTCAAATTTATTAAATTATCAAACGTTTGAGCTAAAATATAATAAAAAAATCTCGAATTAATTCTATTATATTTATCTAATTCTTCCTTTATGGGCCGTTTTAACAATTGTTCTAATTTTGGAAATGATAAATTATATTTCTAAGAAAATATTCATTATATGTTTATCAAATTATTTAACAGGAAAAAAATATTAAACAAATCCTAATTTAATTGCTTTAAAATTATGGAATTCTTTATCTAAGGGCCATTTTTCAATTTATATTAATTTTTTAACTAACATAGAATCTTTTAATATTAATATATTCTATTATTCTATTTACATATAAATAAATTATTTATTTTTTCAAAATAGCGTAAAACATATGTTTGTGACTTACATTTACACTCTTTTAGTTTTTCGTGCCTAAATTTTATATATATGTATTTTAAATTTATCACATGATTTAACAGGAAAAAATATTAAACAAATACTAATTTAATTGTATTATAATTATGGATTTCTTTATTTACGTATTTTACGTTTATCAAACTATTTGATAAGGAGAAAATATATTAATAAATCCAAAATTAAATGTAATATAATTATAGAATACTTTATTTTTTTGTCGATTTTTAGATTTTTATTCATTTTTTAATTAGCTTCATATTTGCTAATATTAAGATATCATATTATTCTAATTACTGCTGAATCGAGAATTAATATTTATAAAATAATATATATTTTGTGTTTATAAATTCTATTTATATTTTCTTTATTTTTTGCCAAATTTAATACTCAATTTAATTAAATTTGGAAAATTAAGAGAATTAATCAATTTGTGATTCCATCGAAAAATTACTTATCCATCTACTTGAATTACGCGATTTCAACAATTCCCCGAATTTCTCGAAATTGATAGAGTTGACCAATTTTTCAATTTGAGATTGGGAATTCATCCAACCGGCACCTAGGGGTCTATTTGGACGGAATCCAAAACCAAGAAATTCAGAAAATTGGAGGAATTAAAGTCCAATTCCTTAATCACTGTGTTTACTTCGATTTCGAAATCAAGAATTGAGAGAATTAAACAATTACTACACATTTCCCATTCCCGTTTTGAATTGCGATAGTGTTGAGAGGAATTCATCAAATTCCCGGAAATTGCGGTGGGGCCCACTGATTAAATGATGGATTTATGTAACTTGAGGCCATTTTTTGAAATTTTTCATTTTTGAACTAATTTACTTGTTTTACTATTAGCTTATTTATTTCCCTAAAAATATAGTTTTTTTGAAAAATATAATTTCAAATTTATTAAATTATCAAACGTTTGAGCTAATATATAATAAAAAAATCTCGAATTAATTATATTATATTTATCTAATTCTTCATTTATGGGCCGTTTTAACAATTGTTCTAATTTTGGAAACGAAAAATTATATTTCTAAGAAAATATTCATTTTATGTTTATCAAATTATTTAACAGGAAAAAAATATTAAACAAATCCTAATTTAATTGCTTTAAAATTATGGAATTCTTTATCTAAGGGCCATTTTTCAATTTATATTAATTTTTTAACTAACATAGAATCTTTTAATATTAATATATTCTATTATTCTATTTACATATAAATAAATTATTTATTTTTTCAAAATAGCGTAAAACATATGTTTGTGACTTACATTTACACTCTTTTAGTTTTTCGTGCCTAAATTTTATATATATGTATTTTAAATTTATCACTTGATTTCATAGGAAAAAATATTAAACAAATACTAATTTAATTGTATTATAATTATGGATTTCTTTATTTACGTATTTTACGTTTATCAAACTATTTGATAAGGAGAAAATATATTAATAAATCCAAAATTAAATGTAATATAATTATAGAATACTTTATTTTTTTGTCGATTTTTTGATTTTTATTCATTTTTTAATTAGCTTCATATTTGCTAATGTTAAGATATCATATTATTTTAATTACTGCTGAATCGAGAATTAATATTTATAAAATAATATATATTTTGTGTTTATAAATTCTATTTATATTTTCTTTATTTTTTGCCAAATTTAATACTCAATTTAATTAAATTCGGAAAATTAAGAGAATTAATCAATTTCTGAGTCCGTCGAAAAATTACTTATCCATCTACTTGAAATACGCAATTTCAACAATTCCCCGAATTTCTCGGAATCGATAGAGTTGACCAATTTTTCAATTTGAGATTGGGAATTCATCCAACCGGCACCTAGGGGCCTATTTGGACGGAATCCAAAACCAAGGAATTCAGAAAATTGGAGGAATTCAAGTCCAATTCCTTGATCACTGTGTTCACTTCGATTTCGAAATCCAGAATTGAGAGAATTAAACAATTCCTACCCATTTCCAATTCCCGTTTTGAATTGCGAAAGTGTTGAGAGGAATTCATAAAAATCTCGGAAATTGCGGTGGGGCCCACTGATTAAATGATGGATTTATGTAACTTGAGGCCATTTTTTGAAATTTTTCATTTTTGAATTAATTTACTTGTTTTAATATTAGCTTATTTATTTCCCTAAAAATATAGTTTTTTTGAAAAATATAATTTCAAATTTATTAAATTATCAAACGTTTGAGCTAGTATATAATAAAAAATTCTCGAATTAATTATATTATATTTATTGAATTCTTCATTTATGGGCCGTTTTAACAATTGTTCTAATTTTGGAAACAATAAATTATTTTTCTAAGAAAATATTCATTTTATGTTTATCAAATTATTTAACAGGAAAAAAATATTAAACAAATCCTAATTTAATTGTGTTAAAATTATGGAATTCTTTATCTAAGGGCCATTTTTAAATTTATATTAATTTTTTAACTCACATAGAATCTTCTAATATTAATATATTATATTATGTTATTTACATATAAATAAATTATTTATTTTTTCAAAATAGCGTCAAACATATGTTTGTGACTTATATTTACACTCTTTTAGTTTTTCGTGCCTAAATTTTATCTATATGTATTTGAAATTTGTCAGATGATTTAATAGGAAAAAATATTAAACAAATACTAATTTAATTGTATTATAATTATAGATTTCTTTATTTACGTGTTTTACGTTTATCAAACTATTTGATAAGGAGAAAATATATTAATAAATCCAAAATTAAATGTAATATAATTATAGAATACTTTATTTTTTTTGTCGATTTTTAGATTTTTATTCATTTTTTAATTAGCTTCACATTTTCTAATGTTAATATCATATTATTCTAATTACTGCTGAATCGAGAATTAATATTTATAAAATAATATATATTTTGTGTTTATAAATTCTATTGATATTTCTTTATTTTTTGCCAAATTTAATACTCAATTTAATTAAATTTGGAAAATTAAGAGAATTAATCAATTTCTGAGTCCATCGAAAAATTACTTATCCTTCTACTTGAATTACGCGATTTCAACAATTCCCCGAATTTCTCGGAATTGATAGAGTTGACCAATTTTTCAATTTGTGATTGGGAATTCATCCAACCGGCACCTAGGGGTCTATTTGGACGGAATCCAAAACCAAGGAATTCAAAAAATTGGAAGAATTAAAGTCCAATTCCTTAATCACTGTGTTTACTTCGATTTCGAAATCCAGAATTGAGAGAATTAAACAATTCCTACCCATTTCCAATTCCCGTTTTGAATTGCGAAAGTGTTGAGAGGAATTCATCAAATTCCCGGAAATTGCGGTGGGGCCCATTGATGAAATCATGGATTTATATAACTTCAGGCCATTTTTTGAAAATTTTCATTTTTGAATTAATTTACTTGTTTTAATATTAACATATTTATTTCTCTAAAAGTATAGTTTTTGTGAAAATTATACTTTCAAATTTCTTAAATTATCAAACGTTTGAGCTAAAATATAATAAACAAATCTCGAATTAATTATATTATATCTATCTCATTCTTCATTTGTGGGTCGTTTTAACAATTGTTCTAATTTTGGAAACCATAAATTATATTTCTAAGTAAATATTCATTTTATGTTTATGAAATTATTTAACAGGAAAAAAATATTAAACAAATCCTAATTTAATTGCATTAAAATTATGGAATTCTTTATCTAAGGGCCATTTTTCAATTTATATTAATTTTTTAACAAACATAAAATCTTCTAATATTAATATATTATATTATTCTATTTATATCTAAATAAATTATTTATTTTTTCAAAATAGCGTAAAACATATGTTTGTGACTTACATTTACACTCTTTTAGTTTTTCGTGCCTAAATTTTATATATATGTATTTTAAATTTATCACTTGATTTCATAGGAAAAAATATTAAACAAATACTAATTTAATTGTATTATAATTATGGATTTCTTTATTTACGTATTTTACGTTTATCAAACTATTTGATAAGGAGAAAATATATTAATAAATCCAAAATTAAATGTAATATAATTATAGAATACTTTATTTTTTTGTCGATTTTTAGATTTTTATTCATTTTTTAATTAGCTTCATATTTGCTAATGTTAAGATATCATATTATTTTAATTACTGCTGAATCGAGAATTAATATTTATAAAATAATATATATTTTGTGTTTATAAATTCTATTTATATTTTCTTTATTTTTTGCCAAATTTAATACTCAATTTAATTAAATTTGGAAAATTAAGAGAACTAATCAATTTCTGAGTCCGTCGAAAAATTACTTATCCATCTACTTGAATTACGACCGATTTCAACCCATTCCCCGAATTTCTAGGCATCGATTAGAGTGACCAATTTTTCGATTTGAGATTGGGAATTCATCCAACCGGCACCTAGGGGTCTATTTGGACGGAATCAAAAACCAAGGAATTCAAAAAATTGGAGGAATTAAAGTCCAATTCCTTAATCACTGTGTTTACTTCGATTTCGAAATCCAGAATTGAGAGAATTAAACAATTCCTACCCATTTCCAATTCCCGTTTTGAATTGCGAAAGTGTTGAGCGGAATTCATGAAATTCCCGGAAATTGCGGTGGGGCCCACAGATTAAATGATGGATTTATATAACTTTAGGCCATTTTCTGAAATTTTTCATTTTTGAATTAATTTACTTGTTTTAATATTAACATATTTATTGCTCTAAAAGTGGGTTTTTGTGAAACTTATAATTTCATATAAGTTATTAAATTATCAAACGTTTGAGCTACATACTATACGAAACAAACGTCGAATTAATTCTCGTATATCCGACGCTCATTATGCTTTTATGGGGCGTTTAAACCAATTGTACTAATTTTGGAAACCCTACAATTATATTTCTAAGAAAATATTCATTTTATGTTTATCAAATTATTTAACAGGAAAAAAATATTAAACAAATCCTAATTTAATTGTGTTAAAATTATGGAATTCTTTATCTAAGGGCAATTTTTAAATTTATATTAATTTTTTAACTCACATAGAATCTTCTAATATTAATATATTATATTATTCTATTTACATATAAATAAATTATTTATTTTTTCAAAATAGCGTAAAACATATGTTTGTGACTTATATTTACAATCTTTTAGTTTTTTGTGCCTACATTTTATATATATGTATTTGAAATTTATCACATGATTTAACAAAAAAAAATTTTAAACAAATACTAATTTAATTGTATTATAATTATCGATTTCTTTATTTACGTGTTTTATGTTTATCAAACTATTTGATAAGGAGAAAATATATTAAAAAATCCAAGATTAAATGTAATATAATTATAGAATACTTTATTTTTTTCTCGATTTTTAGATTTTTATTCATTTTTTAATTAGCTTCACATTTTCTAATGTTAATATCATATTATTCTAATTACTGCTGAATCGAGAATTAATATTTATAAAATAATATATATTTTGTGTTTATAAATTCTATTGATATTTTCTTTATTTTTTGCCAAATTTAATACTCAATTTAATTAAATTTGGAAAATTAAGAGAATTAATTAATCTCTGATTCAATCGAAAAATTACTTATCCATCTACTTGAATTACGCGATTTCAACAATTCCTCGAATTTCTCGGAATTGATAGAGTTGACCAATTTTTCAATTTGAGATTGGGAATTCATCCAACCGGCACCTAGGGGTCTATTTGGACGGAATCCAAAACCAAGGAATTCAAAATATTGGAGGAATTAAAGTCCAATTCCTTAATCACTGTGTTTACTTCGATTTCGAAATCCAGAATTGAGAGAATTAAACAATTCCTACCCATTTCCAATTCCCGTTTTGAATTGCGAAAGTGTTGAGAGGAATTCATGAAATTCCCGGAAATTGCGGTGGGGCCCACAGATTAAATGATGGATTTATATAACTTTAGGCCATTTTCTGACATTTTTCATTTTTGAATTAATTTACTTGTTTTAATATTAACATATTTATTTCTCTAAAAGTATAGTTTTTGTGAAAATTATAATTTCAAATTTATTAAATTATCAAACGTTTGAGCTAAAATATAATAAACAAATATCGAATTAATTATATTATATCTATCTCATTCTTCATTTATGGGTCGTTTTAACAATAGTTCTAATTTTGGAAACCATAAATTATATTTCTAAGTAAATATTCATTTTATGTTTATCAAATTATTTAACAGGAAAAAAATATTAAACAAATCCTAATTTAATTGCTTTAAAATTATGGAATTCTTTATCTAAGGGCCATTTTTCAATTTATATTAATTTTTGGACTAACATAGAATCTTCTCATATTAATATATTCTATTATTCTATTTACATATAAATAAATTATTTATTTTTTCAAAATAGCGTAAAACATATGTTTGTGACTTACATTTACACTCTTTTAGTTTTTCGTGCCTAAATTTTATATATATGTATTTTAAATTTATCACTTGATTTCATAGGAAAAAATATTAAACAAATACTAATTTAATTGTATTATAATTATGGATTTCTTTATTTACGTATTTTACGTTTATCAAACTATTTGATAAGGAGAAAATATATTAATAAATCCAAAATTAAATGTAATATAATTATAGAATACTTTATTTTTTTGTCGATTTTTAGATTTTTATTCATTTTTTAATTAGCTTCATATTTGCTAATGTTAAGATATCATATTATTTTAATTACTGCTGAATCGAGAATTAATATTTATAAAATAATATATATTTTGTGTTTATAAATTCTATTTATATTTTCTTTATTTTTTGCCAAATTTAATACTCAATTTAATTAAATTTGGAAAATTAAGAGAATTAATCAATTTCTGAGTCCGTCGAAAAATTACTTATCCATCTACTTGAATTACGCGATTTCAACAATTCCCCGAATTTCTCGGAATCGATAGAGTTGACCAATTTTTCAATTTGAGATTGGGAATTCATCCAACCGGCACCTAGGGGTCTATTTGGACGGAATCCAAAACCAAGGAATGCAGAAAATTGGAGGAATTAAAGTCCAATTCCTTAATCACTGTGTTTACTTCGATTTCGAAATCCAGAATTGAGAGAATTAAACAATTCCTACCCATTTCCAATTCCCGTTTTGAATTGCGAAAGTGTTGAGAGGAATTCATGAAATTCCCGGAAATTACGGTGGGGCCCACATATTAAATGATCGATTTATATAACTTTAGGCCATTTTCTGAAATTTTTCATTTTTGAATTAATTTACTTGTTTTAATATTAACATATTTATTTCTATAAAAGTATTATTTTTGTGAAAATTATAATTTCAAATTTATTAAATTATCAAACGTTTGAGCTAAAATATAATAAACAAATCTCGAATTAATTATATTATATCTATCTCATTCTCCATTTATGGGGCGTTTTAACAATTGTTCTAATTTTGGAAACCATAAATTATATTTCTAAGAAAATATTCATTTTATGTTTATCAAATTATTTAACAGGAAAAAAATATTAAACAAATCCTAATTTAATTGCATTAAAATTATGGAATTCTTTATCTAAGGGCCATTTTTCAATTTATATTAAATTTTTCACAAACATAAAATCTTCTAATATTAATATATTATATTATTCTATTTACATCTAAATAAATTATTTATTTTTTAAAAATAGCGTAAAACATATGTTTGTGACTTACATTTACACTCTTTTAGTTTTTCGTGCCTAAATTTTATATATATGTATTTTAAATTTATCAGATGATTTGACAGGAAAAAATATTAAACAAATACTAATTTAATTGTATTATAATTATAGATTTCTTTATTTACGTGTTTTAGGTTTATCAAACTATTTGATAAGGAGAAAATATATTAATAAATCCAAAATTAAATGTAATATAATTATAGAATACTTTATTTTTTTGTCGATTTTTAGATTTTTATTCATTTTTTAATTAGCTTCATATTTTCTAATGTTAAGATATCATACTATTCTAATTTCACCTGAATCGATAATTAATATTTATAAAATAATATATATTTTGTGTTTATAAATTCTATTTATATTTTCTTTATTTTTTGCCAAATTTAATACTCAATTTAATTAAATTTGGAAAATTAAGAGAATAAATCAATTTTTGAGTCCATCGAAAAATTACTTATCCATCTACTTGAATTACACGATTTCAACAATTCCCCGAATTTCTCGGAATTGATAGAGTTGACCAATTTTTCAATTTGAGATTGGGAATTCATCCAACCGGCACCTAGGGGTCTATTTGGACGGAATCCAAAACCAAGGAATTCAAAAAATTGGAGGAATTAAAGTCCAATTCCTTAATCACTGTGTTAACTTCGATTTCGAAATCCAGAATTGGGAGAATTCAACAATTCCTACCATTTCCAATTCCCGTTTTGAATTGCGATAGTGTTGAGGGGAATTCATCTAATTCTCGGAAATTGCGGTGGGGCCCACTGATTAAATGATGGATTTATATAACTTCAAGCCATTTTCTGAAATTTTTCATTTTTGAATTAATTTACTTGTTTTAATATTAACATATTTATTTCTCTAAAAGTATAGTTTTTGTGAAAAATATAATTTCAAATTTATTCAATTATCAAACGTTTGAGCTAAAATATAATAAACAAATCTCGAATTAATTATATTATATTTATCTAATTCTTCATTTATGGGCCGTTTTAACAATTGTTCTAATTTTGGAAACCATAAATTATATTTCTAAGAAAATATTCATTTTATGTTTATCGAATTATTTAACATGAAAAAATATTAAACAAATCCTAATTTAATTGCATTAAAATTATGGAATTCTTTTTCTAAGTGCCATTTTTCAATTTATATTAATTTTTAAAGTAACATAGAATCTTCTAATATTAATATATTATATTATTCTATTTACATCTAAATAAATTATTTATTTTTTCAAAATAGCGTAAAACATATGTTTGTGACTTACATTTACACTCTTTTAGTTTTTCGTGGCTAAATTTGATATATATGTATTTTAAATTTGTCACATGATTTAACAGGAAAAAATATTAAACAAATACTAATTTAATTGTATTATAATTATAGATTTCTTTCTTTACGTGTTTTACGTTTATCAAACTATTTCATAAGGAGAAAATATATTAATAAATCCAAAATTAAATGTAATATAATTATAGAATACTTCATTTTTTGTCCATTTTTAGATTTTTATTCATTTTTTAATTAGCTTCATATTTTCTAATGTTAAGATATCATATTATTCTAATTACTGCTGAATTGAGAATCAATATTTATAAAATAATATATATTTTGTGTTTATAAATTCTATTTCTATTTTCTTTATTTTTTGCCAAATTTAATACTCAATTTAATTAAATTTGGAAAATTAAGAGAATTAAGCAATCTCTGATTCCATCGAAAAATTACTTATCCATCTACTTGAATTACGCGCTTTCAACAATTCCCCGAATTTCTCGGAATTGATAGAGTTGACCAATTTTGAATTTGAGATTGAGAATTCATCCAACCGGCACCTAGGGGTCTATTCGGACGGAATCCAAAACCAAGGAATTCAAAAAATTGGACGAATTAAAGTCCAATTCCTTAATCACTGTGTTTACTTCGATTTCGAAATCCAGAATTGAGAGAATTAAACAATTCCTACCCATTTCCAATTCCCGTTTTGAATTGCGAAAGTGTTGAGAGGAATTCATCAAATTCCCGGAAATTGCGGTGGGGCCCACTGATTAAATGATGGATTTATGTAACTTGAGGCCATTTTCTGAAATTTTTCATTTTTGAATTAATTTACTTATTTTAATATTAGCTTATTTATTTCCCTAAAAATATAGTTTTTTTGAAAAATATAATTTCAAATTTATTAAATTATCAAACGTTTGAGCTAATATATAATAAAAAAATCTCAAATGAATTATATTCTTTTTTATCAAATTCTTCATTTATGGGCCGTTTTAACAATTGTTCTAATTTTGGAAACGATAAATTATATTTCTAAGAAAATATTCATTTTATGTTTATCAAATTCTTTAACAGGAAAAAAATATTAAACAAATCCTAATTTAATTGCGTTAAAATTATGGAATTCTTTATCTAAGGCCCATTTTTCAATTTATATTAATTTTCTAACTAACATAGAATCTTCTAATATTAATATATTCTATTATTCAATTTACATCTAAATAAATTATTTATTTTTTCAAAATAGCGTAAAACATATGTTTCTGACTTACATTTACCCTCCTTTAGTTTTTCATGCCTAAATTTTATATATATGTATTTTAAATTTATCACATGATTTAACAGGAAAAAATATTAAACAAATACTAATTTAATTGTATTATAATTATAGATTTCTTTATTGACGTGTTTTACGTTTATCAAACTATTCGATAAGGAGAAAATATATTAATAAATCCAAAATTAAATGTAATATAATTATAGAATACTTTATTTTTTTATCGATTTTTAGATTTTTATTCATTTTTCAATTAGCTTCATATTTTCTAATGTTAAGATATCATATTATTCTAATTACTGCTGAATCGAGAATTAATATTTATAAAATAATACATATTTTGTGTTTATAAATTCTATTTATATTTTCTTTATTTTTTGCCAAATTTAATACTCAATTTAATTAAATTTGGAAAATTAAGAGAATTAATCAATTTCTGAGTCTGTCGAAAAATTACTTATCCATCTACTTGAATTACGCGATTTCAACAATTCCCCGAATTTCTCGGAATTGATAGAGTTGACCAATTTTTCAATTTGAGATTGGTAATTCATCCAACCGGCACCAAGGGGTCTATTTGGACGGAATCCAAAACCAAGGAATTGAGAAAATTGGAGGAATTAAAGTCCAATTCCTTAATCACTGTGTTAACTTCGATTTCGAAATCCAGAATTGGGAGAATTAAGCAATTCCTACCCATTTCCAATTCCCGTTTTGAATTGCGAAAGTGTTGAGAGGAATTCATCAAATTCCCGGAAATTGCGATGGGGCCCACTGATTAAATGATGGATTTATGTAACTTCAGGCCATTTTCTGAAATTTTTCATTTTTGAATTAATTTACTTGTTTTAATATTAACATATTTATTTCTCTAAAAATATAGTTTTTTTGAAAAATATAATTTCAAATTTATTAAATTATCAAATGTTTGTGCTAAAATATAATAAATAAATCTAGAATTAATTATATTATATTTATCTCATTCTTCATTTATGGGCCGTTTTAACAATTGTTATAATTTTGGAAACCATAAATTATATTTCTAAGAAAATATTCATTTTATGTTTATCAAATTATGTTACACGAAAAAAATATTAAACAAATCCTAACTTAATTGCGTTAAAATTATGGAATTCTTTATCTAAGGGCCATTTTTCAATTTATATTAATTTTTTAACTAACATAGAAGCTTCTAATATTAATATATTATATTATTCTATTTACATATAAATAAATTATTTATTTTTTCAAAATAGAGTAAAACATATGTTTGTGACTTATATTTACACTCTTTTAGTTTTTCGTGCCTAAATTTTATATATAAGTATTTTAAATTTATCACATGATTTAACAGGAAAAAATATTAAACAAATACTGATTTAATTGTGTTATAATTATAGATTTCTTTATTTACGTATTTTACGTTTATCAAACTATATGATAAGGAGAAAATATATTAATAAATCCAAAATTAAATATAATATAATTATAGAATACTTTATTTTTTGTCCATTTTTAGATTTTTATTCATTTTTTAATTAGCTTCATATTTTCTAATGTTAAGATGTCATATTATTCTAATTACTGCTGAATCGCGAATTAATATTTATAAAATAATATATATTTTGTGTTTATAAATTCTATTTATAGTTTCTTTATTTTTTGCCAAATTTAATACTCAATTTAATTAAATTTGTAAAATTAAGAGAATTAATCAATTTCTGATTCCATCGAAAAATTACTTATCCATCTACTTGAATTACGCGATTTCAACAATTCCCCGAATTTCTCCGAATTGATAGAGTTGACCAATTTTCCAATTTGAGATTGGGAATTCATCCAACCGGCACCTAGCGGTCTATTTGGACGAAATCCAAAACCAAGGAATTCAGAAAATTGGAGGAATTAAAGTCCAATTCCTTAATCACTGTGTTTACTTCGATTTCGAAATCCAGAATTGAGAGAATTAAACAATTCCTAGCCATTTCCAATTCACGTTTTGAATTGCGAAAGTGTTGAGAGGAATTCATCTAATTCCCGAAAATTACGATGGGGCCCACTAATTAAATAATGGATTTATGTAACTTCAAGCCATTTTCTGAAATTTTTCATTTTTAAACTAATTTACTTGTTTTATTATTGACATATTTATTTCTCTAAAAATATAGTTTTTTCCAAAAATATAATTCCAAATTTATTAAATTATCAAACGTTTGAGCTAAAGTATAGTAAACAACTCTCCAAATTAATTATATTATATTTATATAATTCTTCATTTATGGGCCGTTTTAACAATTGTTCTAATTTTGGAAACGATAAATTATATTTCTAAGAAAATATTCATTTTATGTTTATCAAATTATTTAACAGGAAAAAAATATTATACAAATCCTAATTTAATTGCGTTAAAATTATGGAATTCTTTATCTAAGGGCCATTTTTCAATTTATAGTAATTTCTTAACTGACATAGAATCTTCTAATATTAATATATTATATTATTCTATTTACAAATAAATAAATTATTTATTTTTTCAAAATAGCGTAAAACATATGTTTGTGACTTATATTTACACTCTTTTAGTTTTTCGGGCCTAAATTTTATATATATGTATTTTAAATTTATCACATGATTTAACAAGAGAAAATATTAAACAAATACTAATTTAATTGTATTATAATTATAGATTTCTTTATTTACGTATTTTACGTTTATCAAACTATTTGATAAGGAGAAAATATATTAATAAATCCAAAATTAAATGTAATATAATTATAGAATACTTTATTTTTTGTCCATTTTTAGATTTTTATTCATTTTTTAATTAGCTTCATATTTTCTCATGTTAAGATATGATATTATTCTAATTACTGCAACATCGAGAATTAATATTTATAAAGAAATATATATTTTGTGTTTATAAATTCTATTTATATTTTATTTATTTTTTGCCAAATTTAATACTCAATTTAATTAAATTTTGAAAATTAAGAGAATTAATCAATTTCTGATTCCATCGAAAAATTACCTACCCATCTACTTGAATTACGCGATTTCAACAATTCCCCGAATTTCTCGGAGTTGATAGAGTTGGCCAATTTTTCAATTTGAGATTGGGAATTCATCCAACCGGCACCTAGGGGTCTATTTGGACGGAATCCAAAACCAAGGAATTCAAAAAATTGGAGGAATTAGTGTCCAATTCCTTAATCGCTGTGTTTACTTCGATTTCGAAATCCAGAATTGGGAGAAGTAAACAATTCCTACCCATTTCCAATTCCCGTTTTGAATTGCGAAAGTGTTGAGAGGAATTCATCTAATTCCCGGAAATTGCGTTGGGGCCCACTGATTAAATGATGGATTCATATAACTTGAGGCCATTTTCTGAAAATTTTCATTTTTGAATTAATTTACTTGTTTTAATATTAACATATTTATTTCTCTAAAAATATAGTTTTTTTGAAAAATATAATTTCAAATTTATTAAATTATCAAACGTTTGAGCTAAAATATAATAAATAAATCTAGAATTAATTATATTATATTTATCACATTCTTCATTTATGGGCCGTTTTAACAATTGTTATAATTTTGGAAACCATAAATTATATTTCTAAGAAAATATTCATTTTATGTTTATCAAATTATATAACACGAAAAAAATATTTTACAAATCCTAACTTAATTGCGTTAAAATTATGGAATTCTTTATCTAAGGGCCATTTTTCAATTTATATTAATTTTTTAACTAACATAGAAGCTTCTAATATTAATATATTATATTATTCTATTTACATATAAATAAATTATTTATTTTTTCAAAATAGCGTAAAACATATTTTTGTGACTTATATTTACACTCTTTTTGTTTTTCGTGCCTAAATTTTATATAAAAGAATTTTAAATTTATCACATGATTTAACCGGAAAAAAATATTAAACAAATACTGATTTAATTGTGTTATAAT